>JASDQU010190933.1:0-16146 GCA_032191745.1 Picea mariana
TAATGAGCAAATGTTGAATGTTAACTAAGGAGTTTTTGTGTAATAGGGAAGTTTTGGGAAAAAGATCCCCACACTCATTCACCCCCCCCTCTAAGTGTGGTAGGTGTGTCCAACAGAAGACACTTGTGTGATATACACTTGTGAGAGACTTCTATGAGATACACTTGTGAGAGACTTGTGTTGAGGGAATTGACATAGTCGCAAATTTGAGAGAAAGTCACTTTGGTGAGAGACCAAGGTCGAGGATAGCAAAAAAGGACTTTTGATAGTGTTAGGAGTGTAGGAGAAAATAAGGAATTTTGCTAGTGTTAGGAGCAAAGAAGGACTTTTTATTACACTAGAGTGAGGAGATATCACAAGTTGGGTGAATATATTTCATCCAAGTGTTGATCAGAGGGTTGGACCATGAAGGACTCTGATTCAAGATCTTGGATATGTGGAGAAGTACTTCCATCTACAGGTCATACATGTCAAGGAGGAGAGAGAGTAGAAGTAGATGTTGGTGTATTTCAAAGGACATAAGCCACATGAAAGAGTTGGATCATATGGAGCTTTCCATTCAGAATTTTCATACACATCTGTGGGTCACAGTGGATACAGTCGTGGATATCCATGGGTCATAGTAGAGACATTTGTGGATGTGCGCGAGTCACAAAAGGACAAGTCACAAATTCCTCGAGAAACATGTCAGAATAAGTCATATAGTAGCACATGAGTTTCCATGTTTGTCTACAGTGTATAATTCTCTCAGTGGGCCATTATCCTTGTTATAGAAGCCCTGATTTGACCTTAAGAAAAGCATCATTGGAATAGTTTCCCCTCCAGGTTTTTTTGAGGAGTTTACCCTTAAATATTGGTGTTTATATGTGCTTGATTTGGTTTCCTTGTTTATGCTTCCACTGCATGTTTAGTTGATTACTCAGTTGGGATTTTAGTAGATAAAGTGATTTTCTTTTGAGCTAAATGTTTGGTGTTGAGTAGAGTGGTAAAAGATCAACATGGTATTAGTGCATATCAAGGGTTGGATCCACTTGGGAAAATTTCAATAGAATAGGGTTTGGTACTAGGATGAATCTCACCTACTTCTAACAATTCTTGAATGATCTTTTATATCTCATTTTTTTATGAAAAAGGATGGAAATAAGGGTGCACATTGGGTGGTTGGGATACCTATAATCTGTGGAACACGATGATCATTGAGTGATAGTCCATAGAAAATTTTATTACCTATTGGTGTTTATCCAAAACCAACTGCAAGTTAGTATGAATTGATAGGGAATAATCCTTTAGGATGTGGATGGCATGGGATTGTGCAATGATTACTCAATGACCCTTCTTTGGGATATTTTCCATATGGTGGGAATTGACTATCTATGGAGAGCCCACTTTGAGACGTTTGAGAGTGTAGCAATGCCCATACTTCTTTAAACTCTTTCATAATTCTAGGAAAAACACGATTATGGGACCCAATGTTCTCAACCATTATGCAACCAAAATGATATCACAACCTCTCGTTTTAGTGGTGAACACATTGTGAAGTTTTAGGAAATAATCACCCAATTGGATTTTCACATTATCACAATTTCCACAACATTTCACAGATCCCCCATTGCAATTATAACTTGAAAGTTATTAACATTATGGACATAGGAGTGTGATTCTTCTATGATGTGGTGACAAATTAACCTATGGGTGTTGTCATTATCTATTAAGACAATCACCTTCTTGTCCTTGATATATCCAACCAACTTTAAATCCTAAGGAGATGAAATACCAGTCAAGGCGTGGAGGGAGATTTGGGGATCTTCACAATGATGGCTCAAAGTGGGAACATCCTCCTTAGGAGTTGTGATTTCCTCTAGAATCAACATGTCAACTTCATCATCATAAATGTCCTCGAATATGGCCATAAAATGAATGGGGAAATATTTGTCATCACAATTATAACAAAGACCTTTGAGTTGATGTTCCTCCATTTATGCTTGTGTTGAATTGTGGACCTTGAGGAGAGGAGAAGGAAGTTAAGGAGGCATAAATTTTTGCATGGTTGTGGAACAAAGTTTGGGCATTTGGAGTTTTATATGTCACAACTTGTGCACAACAAGTTAGGTGAGAGGCCTCCAGCCAGATAGGAGGGTGATTAATCTCAATGTGGGATATTATTTTCTCCTTGGGGCCACTATTAAAACATCACATGAAAAATTCATCAATCAAATTTTATGTTCTAATTGTCAAGTGCTAAAAATCATAAAGATATTATTCCACCATGCCTTTTTATTGCAATTTGGTAAGCATCCCCACAAAATTAACATCCTTTTCAAGGTGAGAAAAATGGGATTTCACAAACAACTTACACAAAATGCAACACACCTCGACCACTGGGATCAAGGCGTGCCACTTCAAACATGCTTCGATGCAATTATGTGATGCATCCCGAAACCCATACCGAGACGTATCACTATAATATACTATAATACCTATCTATAATGCATTGTAAGAAATCATGGCTCTAGTCTAGCTCTGAAACCAAATCCATGACATACCCACAACCCAAGTACTTAAAGAACTTTCCTCCTTGGGAAAATTTGAATTTCTTATACCAATTTTATGAATAAAGAACCATGATTGCGTACATGCAGTTAATAAAGAAATCATGCATGACTATAAAGAATGTAAATAACATGCCACATATAGAAATTAACAACAATAAACATATTATAACTCGTCACAAAGACTAAATTAATTACATAGCTAAAATAAATAACAATACAGAGAAACCATGACAAAGAACTTATCTTTCAATAATCAAACCATGAACTAGATGTAGATGTTGGACATTCCACCCTATATTAGACACTATTGTTATAGATCTCAACAACAGGTCACCCCTAATCTAGGGCTATGAATCCACAAGGAAAGGTCCTAGACTGACTCTCAGTTTCCCAAACCAGCATGTTATTAATCTCCCACAGTTTCTCAATCACAAAACAAATCCTAGTTTACCAACTCTCTTCCCCTTCATCCTGCACAACCCAAATAAAATGAACCCCCTTCACTGCCACACAGTCCCTCAAGTTGTCCACCTCTTTCCAAGGCTCTAGTGCTACTTGTTAGGAAATCTCAATGCTGGAACTTTGAGGATTCACATATGTGAACAAGTTTTAAAATCATGTCAATGCATCTTAGGAATACATGAATCAATTCTCTGTTGGAACACTAGTAGTTACCATAACCACCATCCATGGCTAACTGCTACCAACAAATCATTTCCCATTCCCAACAACAGTCCAAGAATGAACAAACCAGAATGAAAAACCTAGAGTGCAGTAATAATGAGTTTTTCCCCCATCCAACAACCAAGGAAGCAACCATAATGAAGTAACCACATTGAAGTCCTAACAATGAGGTAACCACCATCATGTAACCCCAAAATAGTGCACATGAGGAAAGGTTTTAAATAGAAAGGACACCCAAGGCACAAAGTGGTCTCCCCAATAGACTCGCGCGACCCTTCATTCGGCCCCCCAACACAAATGTGGATAAATAAAATAAATACTAAAATTATTAGCTCCTCAACTCTCTCCTGTCTCGTGTAATCATATCCCCCTATAACTCTTTTCCTTGTTCATCTTGTAGCCAATGATGTATTTTATTATTAAAATGTTTAAAGTATTACATTTCCTATGCAATCTGGCCCCTTTCAATTATTCAAGCACTCTGACATTTCATCAAATAAACAAAAAAATACATTAATAACCTAGGGACTCAAAACTAGGGTATTAGGTTCCCCTCCCCCTTATTTTGGCATTGTCCTGAGTGCATATACAAAAGAGAAACAAAAAATTCAAAAGTCTTCAAAACGTGGTGGGTACTCTTCTCGCATGGCATCCTCGTTCTCTCAAGTAGCATCTTTAGGACCGTAATAGGCCCACTGAACCTTCACCAATCCTATGACTTGATTCCATATCACTTTGACCTTTTTGTCTAGTATGCGTGTCGGTTAAACCTGAAAGTATCCCTCTGGTTTCACTTAAATCAAATTCCAATCAACAACATGGTTAGGATCATGCACATATTTATTCAACAAGGAGACATGAAATACATTATGCACATTCATGGAAGCAAGAAATGCAAGAATGTTTGCAACTGGTCCTATTCTGTCCAATATCTCAAATTGACCACAAAATTTGGCTGCTAGTTTGGTATAGCTTCCCAATTTCAATGAGCTCTTCTTGGGATTCACTTTCAAAAGTACATGCTCTCCCACTTTAAATTATCTAGTTGTCTTGTTCTTATCCGCATAACTCTTATGTCTATCTTGTGCCACTTTCAAATTTTTCTTAATCTTGATCATCTGGTCTTCCATATCCTTGAGAAATTTTGACCCAAGTACCACTATGTCTACTGGGTTGTCCCAACTCATTGGAGTGTTACATTTTCTACCATACAAAGCTTCAAATGGGCTCATTTTCAATGAAGGTTGATACCCATTATTGTAGGAAAACTCCACAAAATGCAAGTAATCTTCCCAATTAGATGGTTTATCCATAACATACATCCTCAACATGTCTTAAATGACTTGGTTGACTCTCTCTGTCTTCCCATCTGATTGTGGATGGTATGTTGTAATAAATTTCATATTTGCACCAAACCCTTTCAATAATCCTCTCCAAAATTTTGAAGTAAACTTTGTATCTTTGTTCGAGACAATTGCCTTAGGTATTCCATGCAACCAGGCAATATCCTTCATATAAATTTGTGCTATATTAATGGTTGTATGAGTCATATTCACTGGAACAAAATAAGAATCCTTGGTCAATTTATCCACCACTACCATTATTGAATCGTGTTTCCTCATTGTCTAGGGAAACTTAGTAATAAAATCAATGTTAATCACTTCCCATTTCCTCTCTAGAATTGGGGATGGTTTTAGTAAACTCATTGGGTGTCTATGCTCATATTTCACTCTTCAACATTCCATACATCTGGAAATGTAATAAACAACATCCTTCTTCATTCCCAGCCAAAATTATTGGCTTCTTATCGCTGTAATTTTTTTCTAATAACCATGATGTCTAGCATACAAAACATTATAAATTTTCTTTAATACCAAATTCCCGAGTTATTCTGAATCAAGAACGTACATTCTATTCTTATGCATAAGGGTCCCATCTTCCCCCATTCCATATTCCTTAAATCTGTGTTGTTGACCTTCCTGTTGTAAGCTTTCTTTTACCTATAGGTAATGCGGATCTATAACAACAACATATATAATTATGCTCCTTAGATCTGTATGATGCATACTAATGGTTGTAGCATGCATGAGATGCACTCTTTTGTTCAGTGCAACAACAACTTTATTCTCTTTTCCTTTGATACACTTGATGTCAAATTCATACTCACTTAAAAATTCTAGCCATCTTTTCTACTTGGCATTTAAAGTTGTTTTTTCAAAAAGATATTTCAGACCATTGTGGTTTGTCCTCAATTGGAATTTATTCCCCATTAAATAATTCCTCCACATCCTCAATGCATGAACTATGGTAGTGAAATAGCTCTAAATCATGTGTGACATAATTTCTCTCATGTTCCTTAGAATTCCTTTTGTATTCTCCCATGGTATTTCTCCCCAACCGGAGTTCAAATAACTCTTGCATCTTTTTGTCATAAAAGTGCTCAGAAAGGTATTCCTTCTGAAAATATATCTTTAATTGCTTCTAGGTAATCTTACTGTCATCAATGTGTTTATCTTGCTTTAGTTGATTCCACCACAGAGCAACTTTCCAATGAAAATGATATCTGGCAATTTTGGCTTCTAGATTAGTTGAGTAGTTGTGCAACCGAAAGTACATTCTGATCTAAAGATACCAGGATTCAACATCATCTCCACCTTTGCTTTGACCATAAAATGATGGTGTCCTTATCTTCCTGATATCTCCTTGCAAGTTGTCTAACTCATATCTTCTTCTCTGAAACCTAACAAGAGATACTAATTCTGGACCAATCCCTGATTCTTTATATGCATAAGATTTTCTAGTTGAGTGAGTAGGTAACTAATGTCTTTGAGTCCTACTATCACTTCTTGAGTGATTGGATCCTCTGTAATTATCCCTCCTTACATAATGTCTACCTTATTCCTCATGTCTTGGAACTGATCCATTCTCCACCCGTCTTTGCAACTGATTTAGGTTTTGCATCATATGAGCATTTATTTGGTTATGTTCTCTCATCATATTCTCATTGTTCTCTTTGTAACTCTGCACTTCCATTCTAGAGCTTCTAACATTCTCTACCAATTTTGCTAGTTCCACTCTACTCCTGTGTACATTAGATTATGTATTTGCATTACCAACACCAATATACTAGCCTTTGGCTTCTCTCTCATGACTAAGGCTCCTTCTGCATCTTCCATGAATCTAAAAATATAATCCTGGCTTGAACTAATATGCTTATATCCCTTAATTCCACAAAATTTTCAGGCAACCGTTTTGTTAGAATTGGGCATATTATAAAAAAAATGTCAGTTAAAATTAGAAGGACTTCTTATTCTCAATCTATGAATAATTTTATCACAATTCTCCAACTTGTGATAGTTCCAGATTATTCTCCTCTAAATTATCTTTTTAATGATGATATTTACGGTCGATTTCAAGCTCCAGGAAAGGAGTTATGCTCCTTTAAAGTTCCCTAGGCCTTTCCTTATGATGATGTCATCAAAACCATGTGGCATCCACACATGATCCACATCACACCTGCCCCTGACATCATCAGTCCACTAGAATCCCTCGTGGATTCATCTATCACTTTTGGGCTTATGTGTCCTACCCTACACCCTTCGAACATAAGCCTTCGGCTTCCAAGCCCGCACCACTATGAGGCCTTTTTCTCACAACACACTCCCATGAGCCTAAACCCCACAAAAATTCTCCCTACAAGCATCCTCCCACAAGAATTATGGACTCATCTTCATGGACTTGTCCCCATGGAGGGTATCTTAGCATGCACTCAACTCTTTACGAAGCCCAATCCCCACAACATTGTGATCTAAAACACATGACACTCCTCTTGTGAGTTTTATCCTGCGACAACCTACTGCTCAATAGATCGAACAGTCTAAATTGACCACTATCAATGGTCTAGAACTACCCGTGGACAAGAGAATGATTAACTAGTAACTCTCCTGCTCATTCTGACTCTACCACATGAGGGCACTTGTCCTCTTCAATGTGGAAGCTTCTGACTCATATTTCATTGTTGACATGTACTTAATAATGGGTTTCACCTATCACCTAGCTGACATGTCATCTTACATGGAATGTTGACATGGAACTCTCTTCCACATCTGGCCCTCTTGGGGAAACATACTAGTCCGATAGATTAGACAATGGATAATTAGGCTGACCAATGACCCATATCACTATGGGTTCCCAAAATGCTCAACCTTTGATGAAAGGGAGGTTCTGAAATATGGAACCACTTCGCATATGATGGTCAATATCTCCTCAATCCAATGGCTCTCATCCCCACAGGTTCATGATCATGGGATCACTCCATTGAGATATCACACCGCTCCAACACCCAAGTTCCTCCCACAAATTGCATCCTGCAAGGCTTGTGTCCTTGCACCCTTAGAGCTCCACCCTTTGCCATGCCATTGATATTTCCACAACTCGTGTACCGAAGACCACACGAACTTACCCTCTATCAAACTCTCCCTATAAGCTCGATTGCAATGAACGGTTAGGTTTAACTCATGACGCGATGAACGATCCATTCTCATTTGAGATTGTTCTTGCAAAATTCTCCCTCAAAAATGAATTGAATGTTCCTTTGGATTCTTCTGTGACTCGTAGCCCAAAGACCCTCAGACTCATGCTTAACACCTCTTTCCACGAACCTTCTTCCAAGAGATCTGACAACTATGGATCTCTCAATTTGCATATCAATGGTCCAAATTCTTTGTAGCTGGAAAATACATAGTTGAAACCTGCATACCAATTCACCACCATGGACTATCACCCTGCCACTATGGTAGTCCACGTAGCTCTTACCACATCATTGTACAAAAAGATAAATGATATTTCACAATTTTCCCCCAATTCTCATGAAATTTCTTTGAATTTCCAAGAAACGGTTCAACCGCCTATGAGGAAGACAATATTTACACCCATAGTCATACCATATGGCCCAAACACTGTAAAACATGCTCTGATACCAATCTGTAACACACCCTGATCACTGGGATCGGGGCATGCCACTTCAAACACACTCTGATACAACTCTGTGACACATCTCAACATTTAGACTGAGATGCATCACTGCAAATATACTCCTATACCAATTTGTAATGCATTATAAGCAATCCCGGCTCTAGTCTAGCTCTGAAACCAAATTTGCAACATACTGACAACTCGAGTTCTTCAAGAACCCGCCTCCCTCGGAAAATTCAAATTTCTTATACCAGTTTTATGAATAAAGAACCATGATAGCGTACATGTAGTTAATCAAGAAACCATGCATGACTATAAAGAATGTAAATAACATGCCACTCACAGACATTAACAACAACATGCATATAATAGCTCATCATAGATATTAAATTAATTACATATATGAAATAAATAAAAACATAGAGAAATGATGACTAAGAACTTATCTTTTAATACTCAAACCACCAATTGGCTGTAAACGTCATACATTCCACCCAACCTTAGATACTATTGTTCTATATCTCAACAACAAGTCACCCTCGAGCCAGGGCTATGAATCCATAAGGATGAGTCCTAGGCCAATTCTCAATTTCCCAAACCAGTCTACTATTTAGCTCTCACAGTTTCTCAATCACACAAAAAATCTAAGTTTACTAGCTCTATTCCCCTTTAGCCTAAAAAACCCAAAGTAAATGAACTCTCTTCATTGCCACATAGTCCCTTAGGATGTCCATCTCTTTCCAGGGATCCAGTGCTATTGGTAAAGAAATATCAATGCTACAACTTTGAGTACTCACATCTACAAACAACTTGTATCAACATGTCAATGCATATTAGGAATACATGCATCAATTCTCTACTAGAACACCAGTAGTTACCACATTGACCAACCATGGCTCACTACCACCAACAAATCAGTTCCCATTCCCAACAATAGTCCAATAATGAATAAGCTAGGATGAACAACCTAGAGTGTAGTAACAATGGATTTCACCCCCATCCAATAATCAAGGAAGAAACCATCATGAAGTAACCACAAAAGATTCATAACAATGAGGTAACCACCATCAAGTAACCCCAAAACAACCCACATGAAGGGTTTTAAATAGTAAGGACACCCAAGGAACAACATGGTATCCCCAAGAGAATCACGTGACCCCTCATTCGTCCCCCCAACGCAAACGTGGGTAAATAAAATAATTAATAAAAGGATTAGACCCTCAACCCCTCCTCTCTCGTGGAATCATAGCCACGTATAAATCTTGTCATTGTTTGTCTTGCATCCAATGATGATTTTTATTATCAAAATGTTCAAATTATTACATTTCCTAGGAACTTCGACTCCTTTCAATTATTCAAGCACTCTGGCCTTTCATCAAATAAACAAAAATATACATTCTTAATTCAGGGACTCAAAACCAGGGTATTACTTGAAATGTATATTATAGATCTTCCTTATGCCATTTCCACCACCGTCAATGTTCCCTATCTAGATATAAAACTCTTGTTCTAAGTTTCAACATGTCACCCTCTATAGCATGGAGGGATGATTAGTGTTCCATCTGGTCAACCCATCCCATTAGATTAGATCCATCAAACATATTTAAACCTATCTTAGGTAATTGATCCAACATATTTAGGAAATGGTTGAGAAAGGGTTTGTAGGTTCAAGAACCTTCACCCATGGAACATTCACCATGGATGATTTTAAGGATGGAAATTTATTTTAAAATGTAGAAACCCGTGCGAATCTTACTAATCCTTCATATGCAAACTATAAAATGTTTGGCAATATTTTTGTAAAAATATTCAAATTTCTAAGGATTTTATATAGTTTGTATAAAAATTTTGCAATTTTTAAGGTAAAATAATTTTATCCTTTAGAATTTTGGCAAATCATTTTTTGAATAGCGAATCCTTTTTTGGGAAAAACCATGGAAAATTAGCCCATGAGCGAAATTTAGCCACTAAAATCATCCCTGAGTCATTCACCATCATCATGCTTACCCTCTAGCTTGTCAAGTTTATTAAAACAAAGTGAGATTTACTCATTGATGGTAATCATGTGGTTCTAAAGTTGGTCCTTGGTTGCATCAATTTCCCGCATGATAGACTTGATTGCTAGCATTATGTCATCCATTCCATCTTCCATGGTTGACATGTTTCTAGTGTGAGTAATGGGACCATGGGGACCACTTGAAGGGTTACCAAGGAAGTAAACTAATGTGATTAGCATCATGAGAGGATGTTGTTGATGTAAGTCATCAGTAAGGGTCAAGTCTGGCCTGTGCCTACCCAAAGGGTTACCCAAGAGATATATCAACATGATCAACATCATGCAACGAGTGCCTACACTTGAAATTTGAGTAAACCTATAAGGAGATAAGTAAAAAATATGATTAAAAAATGTAGTTTTCTTTCTTTCCCTTTGAAAATTCATAAATCACATTTTATTATTTTAACTATTATTTGATTATTTTCCTTAGGAGGCCCATTTTAGACCTCAAATTTTCCCTAATATGCATCATTAAACAATGACAAGCATGGAAATTATTATCTTAAATAAAGTCTCATTCATCTGCATCACTCTCACTCTTGATAGTATGTTCCATTTATTCTTGTCTTGTCTTAATTGTTGAAAATATGTTCTTAGTGTTTTCATTTTCTCTCCTATCCATCCCACCACTAGTGGCCACACCCATATGATGCTATTTGAACCATATCATATTAAAACAATTTAGGTAATTAAACCAAAATAATAACTCTATTGTATATGCCAACACTTATGTAGAGTCACAACTTTACTCATTGTGTGTATAAATGTGTGTTATGCACCAAAACACCCAAATATCATTGCAAGAAAAGCGAAATAACTCCACTCCTTGAGAATGAGAAAGAATAATGAATGAGAAGTATCTTCGAGAGGATAACCTCCTTTTACAATATAACAAATGTACAAGATGAGATTATCTCTAAAACCAACTCTCCTTGGTATATGTAGGAGACAAAGGGTACAATTACAATTAAAGGGTCTATACAACCAATAAGGAAAACACTAATATAACAATAGAAACATAATAACTCAATTTTTAGGGATTAACATGCCCCTCCTCTTCAAACAATTGTTTCCCTCAACTCTTCATTAGTTGTGGATGTTTTTTCATGAAGAATTCATCTTCCCATGTCACCTCTTCTACTAGAAGGTTCTTCCACTTGAAGAGGTAATAATTAATTTCTCAATTTCACAGTTGCTTGATCTTTGTTTCAAGGATCGTTTATGGTTTTAGTATGATTTTCTCTTCTATATTAATATTTGGTAAAATAGAACTGAGATCTTGTCACCAATTACCATCTGTAAGAAAGAAACACAAAAGACTAGATGTGCACGTGAATATGGAGGTAACTCCAATTTGTAAGCCGTACTTTTAATCCTCTGCAACACCTTATAGTGACCATAGTACTTGGGTGTGATTCCTTGCTTGTGCACTTGCATGAAAAATACAAATGGTTTTAGGATATCAAGTATACTGTCTCAAGCCAAATAGAATTTCTAGGTATCCAACTTGTTAACATTGACAATTGATATGTGCAAGCATAGAAATGCTCAAGTACAACTCCTGGTAGGGTTTCCATGAGGTATAACCTAAGTTTCTTTTGATAACTTTTGTGAAAATTTCTCTTGATCATAGCTTACTACAAATGGATCATATTTGGTTTCCTTTGGTGAATTTGAAACCTAGTCAAACTTGATAATTTGCACCTATTTTTCTCTTAGGGCATCACATAATTGCAAATATTCCGTGGTAATAGAGGCTATGGTTATTGATGGGGTTTTTTCATTTGGTGTAACATTATAAATCAATTAAAGACCAAACAACTTGTAACCACTAATAAAATCTTCTCTCTTGTCTTTTGGCAATCCTCGAGTAGGACAGGTAGAATTTTGTGATGCATCTATTAGATTAACATGATATATTTTACCAATTATACTTGTATCTCCATTCCCCAAGGCTGGTTCTTTTGAACCTGTTATCTCCCAAAATAGCACCGTCATTTTGGTAATCTTTAGGAAATAAGAACAGGTCCAAAATTTCATTTCAAATTTTTTTTGGGTGCATTAGATGGTCTGCTTTTCAAATACAAACTTGGAAATATCATTTGATTTGGTCTTGGCATTCAAAATTTCAAATTTCAGGTTTCAGTGGTTAAGGTAGGCTAAAAAACGGTTCATTAACCACCGAAAGTCAGAATTTCCAGAAAAAAATGCCTTTGCGAAAAATCAATTTTCTCAGTCGTGGAATGTCCGTTTTGCACGTTCAAATAGTCAATTTTTAACTACAGATCATAAGCTTTCCAGTGATGCAATCAGATTTGGATTTGAAGCTCGGGAAGACAGTCGAAATCACCCTGCAAGATCAGATGTCAGAAAATGCTTTACAAAACTGTTACAGGGCAGAAAGCTAATGTTTTTGCCCAGATCGCGATTTTTTGAATCCGAATGGTTTGAAATCAATTCTAATGGATAAATGGTGAATTATCAAGTTAGATTTGAATGCTATTTGTGAGGGATAAGATAAGAAGAGGTGTTTTAATCATTTTGGTATCGTTTTCAAAGGCAGAAATATCAGGGTAGAATTACTGGGACTGTGGAGTTTATTTACCTTTGCTGCTCATTTACATTTACCAGAACTTATGATGGAGGGGATTTGAAGGTTGTGATTGATTGGTTTGAAGGCAGGTCTCTTTTAAATGTTCTCTTTCTTCTCACTTGSAAKCATAAAAGTATGACACTCAAGAGGAATTTTTCATGGTTAAAAAGCTTCCATGTTCATCATCAATTCAACTCMATGRYAGATTCTCTTTCAAAGGAAGCAATKGGAAATAGTACADGGTGGCTRCACTTTGAAGTTTGAAGAATATCACAGTCAAGTTCTGTCTACTTGTGGTTCTTTGTTTGTCTTTTAGACTTACTTTCTCTAGTCAGATTGAATTCACATGTTTGTATTTTGGGAATGGAGCACCTCTGGAAAATATAGAACTTATGGTCTTAACAACATTAACCCATCGAATCTTGATGATTTGTTTGCTTCTGAGATTGCATTTCCAGGGGTGGAAGATTCGAAGCCTTTTGTTCTTTCACACATGGTCACACAGATGTAGATTAATATTTCATTGCAGGGTCATTCTCATCATCAAAAGCAGTTTTCAATCAATACTCAGCTACTTCAGGTGACAACACAAGTGCAGCAAGCTGCAACAGATCCTCAAAGCCATGGCAACTCATTCTTGCAATTGTCTGTTCTTTCACCTTCATAGAGTTTGGCATCCCTTGGTCGAATGTCATCATTCAGTGGAGATTTTCAGTGCCATAAGCCCGATGAGTCTATGCTATCTCCAGTTTCAAACTCATGTTCACATGGTAGATTAAAGCATGATAGAAAATTTTCAAGCTAGAAATGGGACAACCAATCTAACAGACATAAAGGAAACAGGACCTCTTACACAGCAAACTGAAGTTTCCAGCTTTGTACAAAGAGGAGCAGCATCACCAAAAAGTCCCTGAACTTTCAGCAAATCGACAGGGTAATCATTTTTGTCAATCTTAAACATTTTCAGAAGCTGATATTTTCAGTGGTTAACAGGCCCAGATTTTTATGCCCTTAACCACCAAAACCTGTTACAGGGCAGCAAGCTAATATTTTTTCCTAGATTTCATTTTTTCTCAACCAAATCTTTCGAGGTTGGTTTCTAAAGATGCATAATAATTAAATAAATCAGGTTTTAGGTTTTATCTTGATGTATTTGATGTTTAAGAAGGTGGAAAAGTGAAAATGGTGAACTAGTTAATGAGCAGAAAAACTATCTTTTTGCCAAAGGAGGAAAATTCGAATTTCTTATGGTGATTCATCAGCCTTGGAAGGATTTCTACACTTGTCAAAGAGTTTGGAGGATATGGAGGCTATCAAGATAGAGTTTGACTCTTTAGATATGATCTTTTCCTATTTTGATTTGATTTTCCATTTTTAGAATTCCAGATCCATTTTTATAGGATCTCATCCTACACTTGTTTGGTTTGACTATTTTTAGCAAATCTGATCCATCTTTCAAGGATCTAGATTTTATCTTGTAAGGCTATAAAGTCAAAGACATTTGGAGAACAATGGGTTCGATTTTGAGTTCTAGATGCTATTGTTTTGTAACAAGACAATTTCTTTAATATATCAGCCAGCAAGCTTCTTTCTTTGTTACTGTCAAACTTTCTTTCATTTATCTCTATGTTTATGAGTGGAATTAATTCTTTTGTCTCTGTTTAATGACCCTGGTAACTGTCATCTTACTTTTGGTTATTAAGCAAGAATCAAAAGCATCGTTGGCTAGTTTGTTGACCCATCATATATATATGGTTTTATATATGTTTTGGTTGATTGATTAGTTTTCTCATCCACCTGTTATTTAAACCTATTTGACAATAGCTCTTGAAGGCCTTCTGTTGCATGATTATAGTTAAGACTGTCTTGAGAATATAAATCATAGTTTTAGATATTCATCTTGATCCAAATCCCCAACACATTATTGAGAAAATAGTTCCTAAAAATATTGAGTTACCAGGCATCTCTGACTTATAGCCTAGGAGAGTTTCCTGGAGTGATAACAAATTGGCGCCGTTGCCGGGGAGCGGAGGATGAAGCAAGCTTCCCTGGGAGATGACACAGTTTCAACTTTTGATGATAGACAAAGGCTGAGCATTATATTGGTTGTAAAAATCTATCTGGCGACTCCACGTTCAAAGACTCCACTGGGGATGTTGATGAAAGATGAAGAGGCTCAGATCAAAATCCAGGTATCAGTTCATTGGTTTGCTTCATGAACTGTTGTTGTTTTTCATTACCTCCTTCATTCTTTTCCCTTCGCGTGTAAAGAGAATTATTTTCTGTTTTGTATATTCAGAAAATCATCATCCTTCTTGTACATATTCATCTTTAGAAGAGGAAATTCCGCAGCCCTGCATTGTAGATGTAGATTTGGTGGCTTTACCTCAGCTCATTCACAAAGAGGACCACTGTATTTCTTTTCCTTTAGAATCTGATTAGCCATGTGACCTTGAAAAGATAGAAATTGTTTCAGATCATGTCCAGATCTCCACCCCTCTTGTCATAATTTCTGAACCTTGTCATGAACTCATTAACTCTCATGATCAGCCCACAGCTATTCAAGTTAAGATCTGGATGAAGATGTTCAAACCTTTAAAGCTGCCCCTTCTTCTTCATCCTTATCCTGATGACTGTTATGAATATCTCCCTTGGTTTTCTGGAGAGAATCAAGATTCAGCTGAGAGACACGTGGAATCCTTTTTGGATTTTGTTGATCGTTTTCAGCTTGCTCATGAAGATGTGATCATGAGATTTTTCTCAAAGTCTCTGATCAAAGATGCTGCTACATGGTTTAAAAGTCTGAGAACTGATTCAATTGGCTCTTGGACTGAGTTCTCTAATGCTTTCCTGAAGTATTGGGGCGAATACAAATCTTTAGATTCATACCTTGCTGATTTCTACGCTATGAAATGAGAGCAGGATGAAGCCTTGCCTGTTTTCAATAGAAGGTTTTACCATGTTTATTATGACATCCCATTGGAGATTCGACCTACTGAGATTGCTGTCATGGTATATTATCTTATGGCTCAACATAATGAACTTGTCCTTCTTTTGATAGAAAGGAAATCTTCATCATTAGGGAACTTGTTTGAAGATGCTCAAGAAGTGGAGGAGAATATCCGTGCTTCCAGGAGGATCCAACAGCGGGTTGACTTTGACAATCTGCTTGCACATGAGCAAAAGCAATGTCAGTATGGTTCAGATTCTGAGCAGGAAGGTAATGAGTATGAAGCATATTTAGAACAACAGAGAGCATACGAGCTTATTTCAGATTCAGATCTGAA
>JASDQU010190935.1:0-17841 GCA_032191745.1 Picea mariana
TATATTCCTATTGACCATTGAATTAGACATATATATTGAATTACTATTTCAAATATGTACAAGTGCCATAAATAATAGATATAACGAATATCGATCCATATATATATTTACATATTATTTATGTTTATAACCACATAAAATAGTGATTCAATAGTCTACAAATCCAATGAAAAGTAGTAGTTACATTCACTGAACCTTGTTCAAAAGTATTTACAAAACAACCTGTGTATTTAGGTGATCATGGTCCAATTATTACGATGACCATAGGCCAAAGAATCCATTACCACTTGTAGACAAAATATAAGGAGAATGCATAACTACGTACACCCAAATCGGAACTCAAATACCTTTCAAGCAAGAGGTTTTCCTTGATCCGCTTCCCTTGTTTGTTTTAACCTGCAAAAAGAGAACAGGCGATAGGTTAGTAAAACTATGATAAGTATTTATTAAAAATCAAATAGTGTATAGAAAAATTCAAAACAATACAGCTTGAATTCGGCAAAGAACCAGATCACCACTTGTAATAGTGCAACAATATGTACATGATCCATAGGGGGAGGAGTCGACCCAAAATCAGTTGATGGGTACCCTCGCAAAACAAAACAAGGCCCCATCATTAATTTAATGTAACTATAAATAATGCTTTTGTATACACATAGCATAAGTTATGATTTATATAGTGATAAAGTAAATACACAGAGCACAATTATGAATTCCCCTCAAGGGGTAAATAATTATTTTGTATACAGAGAGCATACGTTAGGAATTATATAGTGATAAAGTAAATATGCATAGCAGAATTATGAATCCCAACAGAGGGTAAGCAATTATTTTGTATACACAGAGCATAAGTTATGATTTATATAGAGTTAAAATAAACACACAGAGTAAAATTATGAATACCCACAGATGGTAAACAATTCTATTGTATACACAGAGCGTAAGTTTCGATTTACATAGTGTAGCATAATTACATAGAGCGTAAATCTACAAATTCTACAAAGTATTAAGACTTCTATCTATAATTACATCGGGTGCAATTATGAATTCCCCACTGAGGGTAAGTAACGCATTCACATGCACAGAGAATGAATTACAATTAAAGAATGTTGATATATATAATACACAGTGTAATCATGAATCCCAAGAGAGGGTAAATAACATGTTTTCATACATAGAGAATGAATTACGATTTATAGAAGGATAATATATATTTTACATAGAACGAAATCAAGAATCCCAACAGTGGGAAAGAAACACTTTTGTATACACGGAACATGAATTATGATCTACCGAGTGTCAATATATGTTACACAACGTAATCCCTAACCCCACTGAGGGTGAGTAATGTTGTTGTATTTATAGAGCATAAGGCATGATTTATACAGTGTCGACGTATTCCACACAGGGCTTAATTATGGATCCCCATAGGGGTAAATGACATTATGGTACAAATAGAGCATAAATTATGATCCCCACCAAGTGTTAACATAGTTTACACAAAGCTTAGTTGTGAATTCCATGGATGGATTTACACTACGATTTATAATTTCACATAGGACGAAACCCACAAAAACTCCCACATAGGTTTTATTCTACCCAGAATATAAATGGAGGGGTTTCCCACAAAGGATTATTGAACATGTATATATGCGTAATTGGTAACAAAGAAAATCCCTACGAAGTTCAACAATAGACATGTCAGGAAGGAAACAGACCAGGGTTCGACCCTTAGAACATTTCGGGATATGAAAGAGTCGTAACAAGTATGGGAAGAAGAATAACAGACACCCGAGGAAAAGGAAATATCCTCTAGACATAAACCTTAAACATTGAGTAACGGAGAGAGATATGCAAAGTCTTCCTATAGATCCCTCTTACAATACATCCACAGAGCATTCATTCATGACAAACATTAACAACAGTATTATCTTACTTACCTTACACATAAGAATAACTGAAGTTGCATTGCCTCCTCCCATTGTATTTACCAGAGCCTAGCTCCCATGTCGTCATTCATAAAGAGAAAGGGAAAGGTTAGCATACAAAGAAAAGGGAATTTTTGCATCTCAGTGAAGAGACAAATTGTTACAATGAGAAAAGGGAAAACAATGGATGGTTGTTACCTCAAGGCCTCGTTGGAGGAGTAACGTGGTAGGTACGTGCCAATACCTCTGCCATGTGAAACCATGGAGACGAAGAGTCTACATTGGAAGCGATGGCCAAAGTGTCAAGTCCAGAAGGTACAACTCAGGTATCTCCATTAATGGGATAGCCAGGGGTTAAATTCCTACAAGATCTTGAATGACATCCTCCTTTAAAACAAATTCAAACCAATTTATTATTGTGTTTTGTAGTCAGTTAGGGTTACAAGATTTACGTGTGTAATGGTATATTCTCCCTAATCTAAACTAAGGGCACACTTCACTATGGTTCTTGATGCAGGAGCATCGTCAACATCAAGCGAGCGTGGGGGCAAGCACCACACATTTTGAGCATATGCTAAATTGTTTAAACTTTTGAAAAAGGAATGCGCCAAACTTAAATGTGATAGTTAAGAAGAGGTGTACTTATGCATTGTATTGGACCTTGAGCGATCTGTTCTCATCCATAGTAGGTCGAAGGCATTTATGTAAGTAGGTAGAATTTAATATTAGATTAGACAGTTTTAGAAGGAGTGGAGGGAAAATGGATATAGACACCCTCACTGTGCATTGTAACATTATTCAGGAATAGGTAGAAGAATCCAGAGCATAGAGAAGAGAAGCAAAGAGTTGTGCAGAAACACCCATGCATAGTTATTTGGTTTAATAGAAGAGTTTAATTCAAATTCATGGAGTTGTGTTTGTTCTCTGTGTATGTATGTTGAATGCTATGCTCATGAGTGGTTACTTCCTGTTATGCATTTGTTGTTATGTTGTGTATATGATTTCATGTGTTGAGATTGAAGTCTGAAAGGATGTAGAAGAAATGAGTTTCAATTGTTTCTCTATCTGAGCAAGGATTCCTACAGGGAGTGCAGTTGAAGTCGTCCGCAAGGAGTGCGTTGACAGAAGGATCGGATAGTTTAACTCTTGTTCTCATTCACCCAGAAGTGGAATTGTGTTATACAAGCCATGCAAGGAGTGCACAGGCTAAGAAGAGTCTCAGTTGTGAATCTGAGTTAAGTATTGAAGGACTGCTGCTGCAGGTGTGCGCAGAGTCGGGAGAACTCAACACTAGGAAGTGGTTGAGAATTTCCACAAGGATTTCACGCAAGAGTCTTCGTGAAGATTCAGAGTTGGGTGGAAGCTCAAGATGGATAAGGCTTTCAATCTCGTTAAGGGAAGGGATCGATGGTCTGGAATCGGTGGGGAGGATTAGCAAAATCCCCTCAGCTGTTAGATCTTCCAGAGGATCGAGTGGGGTTACGGTTGTGTCCAGAGTTCAAGCTCCAGAGATTGTGGACCGCCAGATCTCATTCAAACACCTATCAGCTGTTGGATCGAATAGGAGTTGCACGGGGTTTAAACTTCGTGAATAGGAGGAGGAAAGTCCCGACAAGAGGCGAGGCCATCGGGATTTAGGTATTCGTGAAATCAGGAGACACGAGGACGAGTGATTGGGAATTTTCATAGTGAAAATCCCGTAGTCAATCTGAGCCATCCATCTTGAGGAGATAGGTGGTAGTCATCGAGAGCCCATCGACGTTTCGGTGATCGGGGTTCTAAGTTGACAAAGGAATTGTGACATCGGGCATCAAAAGTCTCGAAATCCTGAGGTTGAACCAGAGCCCTCCATCTAAAGAGGACACATGGTGGAAATCGGTAGTCCATCGGTATTTCGGTCATCGGGACTCATATAGGTAACTGTTTTGGTTTGTAGATTGGTGAAACAACGAGGACCGATATGAACCATCCATCCACTTGGGATAGGTGTCTGAAATCCTAAGAAAGTCGGCATATTAACACACAGGAAATCGGGATTCCTGAGCTCGTGAAAATCGGGACATCGGAAGTCTCAAAACCACGAGGAGAACCCTGAACTGTCCATATTGAGGGGACGCGTGTCAGAGATCTGAAGGGAGTCAAAGTTTAGCCTTTCGCAAGTCTTAGGGATGAGGCATCCAAGACATCAGAAATCATGAAATCTCGAGAGTTAACTCGAAGCGTCCATCTTGAGGGGATGCGTGGCAGTAATCAGAGTCATCGAGAAAAGTCTCGACAAGGAAGTCATCTATTGGTGTTTGGGTCATCGGGATATCGGGGATCCTGGTGACGAGGTGTTTATTCATTTTGAAATCGCAAATCGCGAAATAGCGAGGAGCAGAGAGAACCGTCCATCCTAGAGGATGCGTGGCCGAGATCGAAGTGATCAGGGAATTGACATTAGCGAAATCGGGGAAATATAAGGCCAAAGTATTTCGACACTTGAAGTCACAAAACCTTGAGGGAGATCTAGAGCGATTGATCTTAGCGATTGCCCACTATCGCTGATTTTGGTTATGGTGGAAGGGCATCCTAGTGACGTCATACCGGGAATCTGCAAATCAGGAAATTGGGGATTCTGTTGACAAGAGGTTTGGTGCATTTCGACACTCGAAACCCCGAACCCCGATAAAGGATATGACTTCGGTCATATAAGGGGAGGTCACGTGGGCCAAGAGATTAGCCTGGAGGGCTAACGGGAATTTGAGCGCATCAGGAATTTTGAAGTCAGAAACCCCGACGGAAAGGGATATAAGGCTGTGGTCTTATAGAAAGCGGTCACATGGACTAAAGTCTTAGCCAAGAAGGGCTAAGGCAGTGAAGGATCATATCAGGGATTGGTAAAGCAAGTTGTTTGGACATTACAAGTGCCAAACTCCCGATGGGAAGGAAACTTGATAACAGAGTAAAAGGCCAGCATCTATTTCCCGATAGAAGAAGGGGAGATCCCACGAAAGAGTGCTATGGGTGAGAATTTCCCGATAGGGAAATAGAAGAACCTCATAGTTCTTCAGGCCGAGGAAGGAAGAAAGATCCTGTGAGCGGACATGCCTAGCGGGTGCGCCTGCATCAAGTGATATCAGAGCACAAGAAGGAGTCTTTGCTTTTTATAGTAGAGAAGGGAAGGATAATTTCACCATGTCGTCGAGGAGAAGGGATAGGCAATCACCCAAATCAGGGGAAGAAAGGGAGATGCCCAGAGGTAGGGGTAGGCAAGTGCAGAATCCAGACATGGAGAGAGAAGTGCGTAATCTTTGTGCCAGAATGGAGGACATGGAGACATCACAAAGGCGCAAAGCTGATGTAGGAGATATCAGTGAATCCAAAAATGAAGATGATGCTGGACATGGAGAAGAGGAAATCCCAGCGGAAGATGTATCTAGTGAACGCTTACTTAAATCTATTGCAAGAATGAGTACAAAGGTAAAAATGGACATTCCAGTTTATGAGGGAAATCTGGATGTGGAAGAGCTTCTAGACTGGATTAGAGCTCTAGACACTTACTTCGACTATAAAGATGTCGAAGAGGACAAGAAAGTCAGGCATGTCGTCATGAGATTAAAAGGACATGCAGCCTTGTGGTGGGATGAACTACAAGATGACAGGCGTTGCCAAGGAAAGTAGAAAATTAAGAGCTGGGACAGGATGATTGCAAAGATGAAGCCAAAATTCATTCCCAGGGACTATCAAATTTCTCTGTTCAGGAGGATGCAAAACCTGAGACAAAAGTTGATGATAGTAAAGGAATATACTGAAGAGTTTTACAGGTTGAATATCAGGGCAGGTCATTGTGAAAGCAATGATGAGAAAGTTGCCAGATATATGAATGGCCTGAGATATGAGATTCAGGATGAAATGAGCATGGCAACCATCCGAACGATAGAGTATGTTTATCAAATGGCTTTGAAAGCGGAAGAGAAGCTGAGCCGAAATCAAAGTCAGAGGGGCTGAGGCAGAAGTCAGCCCAGAGGTAAATCAGTTGCCCAGGAAAGAACCCAGAAGCCCAGGGACGACTGGAAGAAACCTCAAACTCGTACCGAGAGAGGTGTAAGTTCACAGCGAGGGCAATATGCTGAGCAAACAGAACAACATACTGAGCAGAGAGGAGGATATGTTGATAATAATAGGTTTCTTCATACCAGAGGTAGAGGAAGAGGAAGAGGTGGAGTAATCACATGCTTCACATGTGGAAAGAATGGGCACAAGTCTTATCAGTGTCCAGAGAAAAAGAAAGAGGTTGGAGAGACTCACGTCGCTGAGGCACAGAGGTGAGATGTTGAGGCGGAATACGTTGAAGGTGGAAGATCTCTGGTGATGTGAAAAGTCCTTTTGACACCAGAGAAAGAAGTGGAAAGTTCAGTCCAAAGGACCAGACTTTTCAGAACAGCTTGCAAGACCAAGGGTTGGGCATGCAAGGTCATTGTGGACAACAGCAGCACGGATAATCTCGTTTCAACCGAGATGGTAGAAAGGCTGGAGCTGGAGACGAATGATAATCCAAGTCCATATAAAGTTTCATGGCTACAAAAAGGACATCAGGTAAATGTCACTAAACAATGTTTAGTTGAATTTAAGATAGGAGGATATAATGACAAGATTTTATGTGATGTTATTCCTATGGATGTTTGTCATCTATTGCTCGGTAGACCATGGCAATATAATAGAAATATGATTCATGATGGGAGGATGAACACATACACCCTGGAGAAGAATGGGAGAACTCATATGTTGCATCCAATTGAGGATAAAGAGGTGAAGCCAGAAGTAAGAAATACAGTACTTCTCATGACTGGGAAGGAACTTCTTACGGAGGTTAAGAAGAAGAAGGATCCACAATTCTTTGTGGTCAGAAAACTGAAGATTTTTTTGATCAGCAAAAGAGTGGATGATTTTCCAGAAGAAGTTCATGGACTGCTGGAAGAGTTCGTTGATATTGTAGTGGACGAATTACCTCATTCATTGCCACCAATGAGAAGTGTGAGTCATCACATTTATCTCATACTAGGAGATAGTTTACCAAACAATGTCGTGTATAGATTAACACCGCAAGAGAATGAAGAGGTCAAAAGACAAGTTCAGGATTTGTTGGACAAAGGTTTGGTCAGGGAAAGCTTGAGTCCATGTGCTGTTTTGATAGTACTCAGTCCGAAGAAAGACGGAGGCTAGAGGATGTGCACTGATTCAAGGGCGATTAACAAGATAACTATCAGGTACAGATTCCCATTGCCAAGAATGGATGACTTGATGGATTGCCTAAGTGGAGAATTTTTTTTTTCAAAAATTGATTTGAAGAGTGGATATCACCAAATCCGCATGAGAGAAGGTGATGAATGGAAAACAACATTCAAGACAAACGAAGGCTTGTATGAATGGCTTGTTATTCCATTTGTCTTAACAAATGCGCCAAGTACCTTTATGAGGTTGATGAATGAAGTCTTGAAGGATTTCATCGGAAAGTTTGTTATCATATATCTGGATGATATATTAATTTTCAGTAAAATGGAAGTTGAACATCTAAAGCATTTAGCCATTGTGATGAAGAGGTTACAACAAGAGAAGCTGCTGATAAACATGAAGAAGTCCTCATTCATGAAGATAGAACTCATTTACTTAGGATTTGTTATTTCGGCAAATGAGTTGAGGATGGATCCAGATAAAGTGGAGGTAATCAAGAATTGGCCATCACCGAGGAACATATTTGAGGTGAGAATTTTTCATGGATTAGCTAGTTTCTACCGAAAATTCATCAGGAATTTGATTGGAATTAGTGCAGCAATGATGGATACAGTGAAGAAAAGACATAAATCTTTTCACTAGACTGAAGAGGCTGAGAAGAGTTTCAATTTGTTGAAACGAAAGATTACGGAACAACCAATTCTAGTGTTACCGGATTTTCAAAAGACATTTCAGGTAAAGTGTGATGCAAGCAGGTTTGCAATAGGAGCAGTCTTAAGTCAAGATGACAGACCAATTGCATATTTCAGCGAGAAGCTGAATGAAGCGAAGGTGAAGTATTCCACATACGATAAGGAGTTTTATGCCATCATCCAGGCATTGAAGAAATGGAGGCACTATTTGATCTCAAAGGAATTTGTTTTATATAGTGATAACCATGCATTGCAGTTTGTGACTCAATAGGAAAATTTGAATCAGAGGCATGTTAAATGGGTTGAATACATGCAGAATTTCACTTATGTGATAAAACATATTTCTAGTACTGCTAACAAAGTTGTTGATGCTTTGAGCAAGAAGTGTTTGTTGTTGCAGGAGTTCAAAGTCAAGACCTTAGGTTTTGATGATCTCAGGGACATGTATTTAGATGATCGGAATTTTAAAGAAGCATACGGAGCAGCTAAGAACCCAGTTCTCAGAGACAGAAGCCAGTGGATAGAGTACGTGATCCAAGAAGGATTGTTGTTCAAGGGAAATCAATTGTGTATTCCAAATTGCTCCATGAGGGAGAATCTGTTAAAGGAAAAACACAGTGGAGGATTGGTCGGACACTTCGGTCATGATAAGACATTCACAAACCTGAGTGATTCATACTTTTGGCCAGGGATGCAAGAAGAGGTCAAGAGATTTGTAGACCAATGCAGAATTTGCCAGCATTCAAAGGGAAGGAAGCAAAATACGGGTTTTTATCAACCATTGCTCATACCTAAGAGGCCGTGGGATGAAATTAGCATGGATTTCATATTGGGATTGCCAAGGAAGAAAAGAGGATTTGATTCGATCTTTGTGGTAGTGGATAGATTTTCCAAGATGGCACATTTTATCCCATGTCAGAAAACCAGTGACGCGACATACATCGCGAATCTGTTTTTCAAAGAAGTCGTTAGACTTCACGGCTTACTAAGGAGTATTGTTTCAGATAGAGATACAAAGTTCTTAGGGCACTTTTGGAGGACATTATGGAAGAAGTTGGGGACTAACTTGTTGTTTAGTTCAGCTTATCATCCTCAGATGGATGGACAGACAGAAGCAGTCAACATAAGTTTGGGAGACTTGCTGAGAAGCTTGGTGACGGAGCACCACAGCCAGTGGGATAGTATATTTCCGCAGGCAAAGTTTGCTTATAATGACTAAGTGAACAGGAGCACAGGAAAAAGTCCATTTTAGATTGTGTATGGCATGCAGCTGAGAGGAGTTTCTGAATTAAGGGATTCAGAACAGACTGCGACTAGGAGCGCAAGTGCCGAAGAGTTCGCAGAGGCAATGAAAGAACTTCACGGCCAGGTGAAGCAGTGACTACTAGATTCAAGTCACAAATATAAGCACAGAGCTGACCAGCAGAAGAGACAACTTCAGTTCGAGGTTGGTGAATTAATTCTAGCGTACTTGAGAAGAGAAAGGTTCTCGAGAGGAACATACAATAAATTGAAAATGAAGAAAATCGGACCATGCAAGGTCTTGAAGAAAATGGGAGAGAATGCTTATGAGATTGAATTACCCGATGGAATCGAAATTTATCCAATATTCAATGTCTCATATTTATACCCATACAAAGCTGAGGAAGCAGGAACAAGTGGTGAACAGCCAGAAGTTCAATTGCAGAAGCAGATGCCAGTTGTAGAGAAGCCACAGATGGAACAGATACTGGATAAACGAGTGGGTAAGAAGACCATAAAGAAACAATATTTTGAATATTTGGTCAAGTGGAAGGGCCACCCAATTGAAGATGCTAGCTAGGAGACTGAAGCAGAGATTCTGAAGCATGGACAAACCATGCAGGAGCCCATTAAAATTTTCAAGCGAGGGAGTATGATGCAGGAGCATCGTCAACATCAAGCGAGCGTGGGGGCAAGCGCCACACATTTTGAGCATATGTTAAATTGTTTAAACTTTTGAAAAAGGGATGTGCCAAACTTAAATGTGATAGTTAAAAAGAGGTGTACTTATGCATTGTATTGGACCTTGAGCGATCTGTTCTCGTCCATAGTAGGTCGAAGGCATTTATGTAAGTAGGTAGAATTTAATATTAGATTAGACAGTTTTAGAAGGAGTGGAGGGAAAACGGATATAGACACCCTCACTGTGCATTGAAACATTATTCAGGAATAGGTAGAGGAATCCAGAGCATAGAGAAGAGAAGCAGAGAGTTGTGCAGAAACACCCATGTATAGTTATTTGGATTAATAGAAGAGTTTAATTCAAATTCATGGAGTTGTGTTTATTCTCTGTGTATGTATGTTGAATGCTATGCTCATGAGTGGTTACTTCCTGTTATGCATTTGCTGTTATGTTGTGTATATGATTTCATGTGTTGAGTTTGAAGTCTGAAAGGAAGTAGAAGAAATGAGTTTCAATTGTTTCTCTATCTGAGCAAGGATTCCTGCAGGGAGTGCAGTTGAAGTCGTCCGCAAGGAGTGCATTGACAAAAGGCTCAGATAGTTTAACTCTTGTTCTCATTCACCCAGAAGTGGAATTGGGTTATATGAGCCATGCAAGGAGTGCGCAGGCTAAGAAGAGTCTCAGTTGTGAATCTGAGTTAAGTATTGAAGGACTGCTGCTACAGGTGTGCGCAGAGTCGGGAGAACTCAACACTAGGAAGTGGTTGAGAATTTCCGCAAGGATTGCGCGCAAGAATCTTCATGAATATTCAGAGTTGGGTGGAAGCTTAGAAGGGATAAGGATTTCAAGATCATCAAGGTAAGGGATCGACGGTCAGGAATCAATGGGGAGGATTAGCGAAATCCCATCAGCTGTTAGATCTGCCAGAGGAGCCCGTGGGGTTACGGTTGTGTCCGGAGTTCAAGCTCCAGAGATTGTGGACCGCTAGATATCATTCAAACACCCGTCAGTTGTTGGATCAACCAGGACTTGCATGGGGTTTAAGCTTTGTGAATAGGAGGAGGAAAGTCCCTATGAGAGGCGAGGCCATCGGGATTTAGGTATTTTCGAAATTGGGAGTCACGAGGATGAGTGATCGAGAATTTTCATAGTGAAAATCCCGTAGTCAATCTGAGCCGTCCATATTGAGGAGACAGGTGGCAGTCATGGAGAGTTCATCGGCGTTTCAGTGATTGGGGTTCTAAGTTGACAAAGGAATTGTGACATCGGGCATCAAAAGTCTCAAAATCCTGAGGTTGAACCAGAGTCATCCATCTTAAGAGGGCACGTGGTGGAAATCGGGAGTCCATCGACATTTTGGTCATCGGGACTCATATAGGTAAGTGTTTTGGTTTGTATATTCGCGAAACAGCGAGCACCGATCTGAACTATCCATCCACTTGGGACAGGTGTCAGAAATCCTAAGAAAGTTGACATATCAGCACTTGGGAAATCGGGATTCGTGAGGTCGCGAAAATCGGGACATCAGAAGTATCCAAACTGTGAGGAGAACCCTTAACCATCCATCTTGAGGGGAGGCATGTCAGAGATCCGAAGGGAGTCGGAGCTCATCATTTCTCAAGTCTTAGGGACGAGGCGTCCAAGACATCAGAAATCGCGAAATCCCGAGAGTTAACTTGAAGCGTCCATCTTGAGGGGACGCGTGGAAACAATCTGAGTCATCGGGAAAAGTCCCAACAAGGAAGTCATCTATCAGTGTTTGGGTCATCAGGATATCGGGGATCCTGGTGACAAGGTGTTTACACATTTTGAAATCGCAAATTGTGAAATAGCGAGGAGCGGCGAGAACCGTCCATCCTAGAGGACGCGAGGCCGAGATCGAAGTGATCTGGGAATCGACATTAGAAAAATCGAGGAAATCTAAGGCCAAAGTATTTCAACACTTGAAGTCACGAAACCCCAAGGGAGATCTGGAGCCATTGATGTTAGTGATTGTCCACTGTCGTTGATTTTGGTTACGGTGGAAGGGCGTCCTGGTGACGTCATACCGGGAATCTGCGAATCGAGAAATCAGGGATTCTGTTGACAAAAGGTTTGGTGCATTTCAACACTCAAAACTCGAACCCCGATAAAGGATATGACTGCGGTCATATAAGTGGAGGTCATGTGGGCCAAGAGCTTAGCCTGGAGGGCTAATGGGAATTTGAGCGCATCGAGAATTTTGAAGTCAGAAACCCCGACAGAAAGGGATATAAGGTTGTGGTCTTATAGAAAGCAGTCACATGGACTAAACGCTTACCCAGGAAGGGCTAAGGCAGTGAAGGAGCATATTGGGTATCGATAAAGCAAGTTGTTTGGACATTACAAGTGCCAAAATCCCGATGGGAAGGAACCCCGATAATAGAGTAAAAGGCCAGCATTGATTTCCTGATAGAAGAAGGGGAGATCCCATGGGAGAGTGTTGTGGGTGAGAATTTCTCGATAGGGAAATAGAAGAACCTCTCAGTTCTTCGGGCCGAGGAAGGATTCTTCTCAACGACCATTCGAAATTGAACTTCAAAGCTGCCCCGACCGAGACGCTTCCCTAGTGGGTGCGCCTACGCCAGTTCTCAAGACTTTAATCCTTGTGAGTAATGAAAAGTATATCATTGGGTAATATTGCTAGCATTATATTAAACCTTTTAACAATATGTGTGTTAAACGATAACTATATCGTTAGGATAAAATATTACATCGCGATAGTACCCTCTATATTAAAGATTATGCAATATTATGGATAGGTTTAGTATTATATACTAAACGATATATTTATGTTATGGATAGTTCTCATTATACAGTATCCATGAGATAGACAATATGGTAAACGATATATGTATAACTATGTTGATATGGATAGAGTTAAGGTTATGATATCCATAGGCTAGTTTATGTGATAAACTATATATGTGTGTGTGTGTGTGTGTGCGTGTGTGTACCTATTTGACATGGATAGTGTCAGTACTATTGAATCCATATGATAGTTTACATAGTATACTTTATGAATGTATTTCAATATGGATAAGTGCTAATTGTTATGCATAGACTATATGATAGTTTTTAGCCTTTAGTTTATTATGCACTGTAATATTTGTATAGCACGAATTAACACAGCCATGGTAGATATTCTAAGTGCTATGATAGCCCTGGTTGCAATTGTAATAATTAAAAATAAGTATAAGATTCCAAATCCAATAACGACGATAAATATACTCTAATTACAATAAAGGAAATAAAAATCTGTTTTGATCAAATGTTGAAGAGTCAAGGAGTTTTAATGTCCCCAAACAAAAAAAAAAATATTTGAGAAATTTGGGCTACATTACAATAAAAATTGATGAAACAGGTGGACGAGAATTAAAATAATAAGGAAATAAATCAATGGAACAACTTTACAAAGAAGAAGAAAAATATGAAGAAGAAGTAGAAGAGGAATTGTTAGGGTCCTAACCCAAACATAGGTAGAACAATATATTTGGTTGTAATAAAGGTCAATATTAATAAGGCCTTTCAATAAAATAGAATAAGGCGGATGTAAGAATACCTAATGGAAGCTTTTGCTTCTAGAAGGATCTTCCTCTAGATGCTTCTTTTAATAGACATATTTAGTATAAATAGGAGTTGAGGGTATGATAACCCTAGCTTGAATAATATTGTAATAGAGCATTGCTCAACTGAAGGTTTCCCCCTCGAAGAGGCCTATGAACATTTCTTTCAAAATCAAAGTGTTATTTCAATTGTTGTTCTTATATCATTTCAGTGCTATTGTGGTGATTGTTCTAGTTATATTGTTGTTATTCTGCCATTTCTAGCATTATATTTCTGTTCTGCATACTTTTTATATCTGGTATATTACAAGTGGTATTAGAGCACTTTCCTCAGCAGAAAGTGTGGGTTATTTTATTTTTTTTCAGGATAGAGATGTATTTCGGCATCTTTAAGCCACAAAGATCTGTTGTTATGTGCATAAACCTACAGTTGAGGGATTCATACATGCAACAAATACAAGTGGTACATAAGCACACATCTGTTGGCCACCCTTGTAACCCCTGTTGGTACCCCTTCGAGTGGTAGCGCATCAGACAACACATGTGTATGGATCGACCTATATTACCTGAAGCCCTCTTTAGATAAACCGATCAGCCGCTTGACTGCTATAGTGTTACCGAGAACAACACTTGGGAAGATACTCTCTAGTACCTTGGTAGTTGGGTAGTATGACTAAGGGTACGGTCTATCCTCCTTAGTTAGTTCCCTAAGATATTGGGCTGAGTATTACTCTTGGACCCCGCACGTATATCAGAGAGCTACAGCACAGGGAAAACCCTTGTCTATAGAACCCTTGAATACTTAACCCTTGGGGACAGAAACATAAAAAAATTAGAACAATCAAGATCTATTGTCGTGCAACTATGTTCATGTTGCAAAATCACTACACATTTATTCCTGGTTAAGAATTTGAGCATTTCATCATTGCAGTATTCTTCAAACTAGAGTATAACTAGAAATAATAAAATAAAATAAAAGTCTAGAAATGTTTTCACCATTATTTGAAACCTATTCCATTAGATTCATCTCTTCTCCCTTTTCACATTCATCCATATCATTTTTTGGAAAAATTGTTTACCCCTCCTGCCCCTTTTCAGAGGCCCCATCCTCATGGCCCATACCCGTAGCCAAGACTTGGAAGCGCGCTTCAACACCTTGCAATCTGGTCTCATCGAGGCCCATCAAGAAGTGAAACAACTCAATGCTAATGTTATCTCCATCAATACAACCATGCATTCCTCAATGGAGGAAATCAAGCAAGACCTCACCACCCATCTTGAATCTATCTTTTCATCACTCTACACCAAACTGCATATCCCTACAGATAACCCTTCCTCTTCATCACCTCCACATATTGAAGGTGACCACTCCTCTCATTCCCATAACTTTCAAAACCATCACTTTCAACGTGACCTACACCTTCCACAGGTGGATGCAACCAAATTTGATGGCTTGGACCCCACTGGTTGGGTAACCCAATTGGAACATTATTTCTCTTTATACGGCATTACAGATGACTTGGCCAAACTCTGGTATGGTGTTCTCCATCTAGATCAAGAACATTGGCAATGGTGGAAATAGAGAAAAAATTATCGTCAAGGGTATATTTCTTGGACACACTTTGTGGCAGAGCTTTATGAACGCTTTGACACTGACACCAACCATTTGGGCCATTTGGGCCATTTGACAAAGTTGAAACAATTAGGAACAGTGGAAGACTTTATAGCTTCCTTTGAGATTCTGGATTTTACAACAGAGGGCATGTATGATGCCTTTTTCCGAGAGTGTTTTATCAATGGCCTCAAGGATGAGATTCGGGCCCATGTCCTCATGGCTCAACCTCAGAGTTGGGTGGAGGCTACTAAAAGAGATAAAGAAGCACAATGGGTTGTATCTTCTCAAAACCAAAAACCCTCCTTTATCCCTGACCCTAAACCAGTAAATCCGATTACTCCCTTTGCTCCACCAAAGATCCAAAAATTGACCAGGGCTGAAATGGATGAACGCCAACTCAAAGGCCTTTGTTATAACTACGATGACAAATATTTCCCAAGCCACAAGTGTAAAGAAAAAAATATTTTTATGACCATCTCAGAGGATATTTCAGAAGAGGATGTAGAAACTCCCCTTGTGTCTGAGTCACCTGAATCCACTGACATAACCCCTCCCTCAGACCCTCCTGAAGTAGAATCGGTCATTTCCCTCAATGCTCTCACTAGCTTCTCCGCTCCCCAAACCCTCAAGCTCATCAGTTACATCAAGCATCGGAAAGTAATCATTCTAGTTTTTAGTGGCAACACCCATAATTTTATTCATCGTCACATTTCCTAGGAAACTCATTGCTACATCAATGCCATCAATAATTTCCAATCATGATTGCCAATGGTGGTTCTATGAAATGTGGAGGGCGTTCTGAAAATGTGTGTCTCCAAATTTTTGACTACCACTGGAAATCCCATATGTTTTCTATCGACATGGGAGGTTGTGACATTGTGTTGGGTGAATACTAGCTAAGGACTTTGGGTTCCAAGGAATCACTGTCAGTTCACCTGAGATCATTAGTTCCCATTGCATGGAAAAGGTGCTCAAAAAAGGTCATTCTGGTGTTATCGCCCAACTCCATGCCATACAAGCAACAGAGACACCCTCGATCCTGCAAGACCTCCAAGCCATCCTTTCTAAAAATCAATTGTCCTTTCCACTCCCCAAGGACTCCCTCCTTCCCATTGTGTTCATGATCATTCCATTCCCCTTGTACCCGGAAGCTTTCCTCCCAATATTTGTCTGTATCACCACCCCTTTTCCCAAAAAAATGAAATTGAGAGAATAGTCCAGGAACTCCTTAATGCAGGCATTATCCACCCTAGTACGAGCCCCTACTCTTCTCCTGTGGTCATGGTCCCAAAGAAAGAAGGTTCTTGGCGAATGTGTCCTGACATCCATGCCCTCAACAAACTTACCATCAAAGACAAATTCCTCATTCCTGTCAGTGATGACCTCCTGGATGAATTGAGTGGCGCCCAATTCTTCACTAAACTTGATCTTTGTTCGGGCTACCACCAGATACGTATGAAATTAGTATACATTTCCAAGATTACCTTTATAACTCATGAGGCCCACTATGAGTTTTTGGTCATGCCCTTTGGCTTATGTAATGCCCCCCTCCATCTTCCAAAGCCTCATGAATCAGGTCTTTTGTCCTTTTCTACGCCATTTTCTCTTATTTTTCTTTGATGATATCCTCATCTATAGAAAAACCTAAACATACCATCTTGCTTATGCGGATCGAGCTCTCCATCTACTCTCTTACCACCAAATTTTCCTGAAACAGTCTAAATGTGCTTTTGGCACATTAAAAGTAGAATATTTGGGTCATATGATTGGCAAGGATGGCATCAGGGTGGATCCTAAAAATATTGAAGCTATGCAAGGCTGGCCTCACCCAAAGACTCTTAAGAGCTTGCGTGGATTTTTGGGATTAACAGGGTATTATCGCAAGTTTGTTAAGAATTATGGGAAGATTGCAACACCTCTCACTGCTCTCCTCAAAAATAAGTCTTTCACTTGGACTCCAGCCGTTGCTCAAGCTTTTCAAACCTTGAAAATGGCCATGTGTGCCACTCTAGTCCTTGCCCTTCCTGATTTCAAAAAGACCTTTGTGTTGGAATGTGATGCCTCAAGGAAAGCAATTGGTGATGTCCTTATGCAAGAGGGTCGACCTTTGGCCTTTACCAACAAGAAACTATCTGAAAGAAATCTAGGCAAATCCATCTATGAAAAGGAAATTTTGGGTATTTTGCATGTCATTGATCTGTGGCACCCTTATATATTTTGGCAATGTTTCTAGATTAAGAAAGACCATCAAAGTCTCAAGTATTTTCTAGAACAACACATTTCCTCCCCAGAACAACAAAAATGGGTGACTATGCTCTTTGGATATGATTATGAGATTGTTTACAAGAAATGCAAATACAATGTGGTTGTAGATGCACTTTCCCGAAAATATGAACATGAAGGATCCCTTTTGTCTCTTTCATTCATTGTACCAGATTGCCTCCAAGTCGTTCGCCAAGAATGGCTAGAAGATCCAAAAAGTTTGCATTTGATCAAAAAATTATAGTCCAATGATCCAGCTTCCCCAGGGTACTCTTGGCTCCGTTATGAACTTTGATACAAAGGACATTTGTATTTAAGTAAACAATCAACGCTTAAATCCACGGTACTTTTTGAGCTTAACACTACACCCACTGCAGGGCACTCCAGGTTAACCAAAACCTATGACAGGGTCAAACGTTCCTTTTTCTGGTATGGTATGGAACAAGACATTCATAATTTTGTCACTGAATGTGATGTGTGTCAACGAAACAGGGGAGAAACAATAAAATCTTCGGGCACACTACAACCGCTCCTGATTCGACCTACTATTTGGAAGGATATCTCTATGTATTTTATTACCGGCTTACCCAAATCGGGAAATAAATCATTCATCATGGTGGTT
>JASDQU010190937.1:0-13323 GCA_032191745.1 Picea mariana
TTTTCCTGAGGTTTTTATATGCTATATTGATGTTTGGTTCTTAACATACATGAGTTAAGGTTTTCTCCCATCTTTTAAAGTTTTTGTTAGTCTAGTCTCAGAAGGACTCTTTTGGTCTTTGTCAGTCATGTGTTTTTTCCTTCTTATAAGACATTTGTTTAAACTTGTAGGCTTAATTCAAAGATTCATGTTCTAAAAGTCTTGAGTCATGTTTCATGTCTATAAATCATGACTTTGATTTTCTCAAGGTCTAGAAAGATGATCAGAGTATAGTTACAAAAGTCTTGATTTCATGATGGTGTTTGTCATCATTTGTAAAGAGGGAAGGTATTGGTCATATCTACATAGTTTGAAGGTAATCGTCAAGTGTTTTGTCCAAAATAGATGTACACAAGGTTTTAAAGATTCACTTAACTGTTTAAGTGTCGTGTCACTTGTCAAATATCATTCGCTGCAAACTTTCCTAAAAATATGTAGCAATTCAAAAACACCTCATGTGTTAAATCGTATGTAATCACGATTTTGGAAATGTGGCACTTGGTGGATTCTCATTTTCAACGCCTTGTCATCATCAATCATTTGAAAAAAATTTATTTCAAAAGGAAGGTTCAACCATTTTCATACTATTTGCATTTGCAAAAGTAGTCGTTGCAGACTGTCTATCGCTGCAGACTGCGTGTTGTTGTGAACTGTTAGTGTTGCAAAATTTCTTGTAGCATCTAGTGGTGAGTTAATGCTTAAAGGGTTGATGGTTCATATTTCTACAACAAGGGATAAACATCATATTCCAGGTACCATTTCTTGATACTCAATTCCATCATTTTTAAATGATTACAGTCATCAAGAAACTTATTTTCTACATAACTTTAGATGCTGCGAACTGTTTACACAAGTTAGATCTGCAAATCCCATGTTTCACACATGATCTAAAACCATAGAATACCTCTCCTTCACTCAGGTGTTAGATAACACCATTCCACTCAAAAAATATTAGCTGACACCTAATAATCAAGCTGCATTCATTTGAAGAAAACCTTGGTCACAAAACCACCTACTGCAAACTGAGTTAGCGCTGCAAACTCTTTGTTTTACATAGTTTCTTCAAATTATTACTATTTGAGACTTCATGCATCCTCAATTTGTCATCATTTCATCCAAGATTATATCTCTAGTTACATTTTTAGTCTCTGCAATATTGTTCTGGTATAAACCCTACTTGCAGCAAAACCCTAAGTTCACCAGATTTCATCACATAGTTTGTTGGCAACTATTATCAGAGAGGTTTTTACTCTTATTTGACTTAATTTCCATGGAGGATCAACAAATGAAGAAATAACATAAAGGAGGGGATATTTTTAGATCTGAACCCCATGACCTGCAACTCATTAATTCAGATCCATTTTTCAGAGAAGCATTTTAGAGAGTAGGCTGCCTAGAGTTTTGTGAAAAAATGCAGAGAGGACACCCTGAAGTGGCCAAACAGTTTGCATTTAAATTCAATGGAGTAAAGAAAAAAATTGGTACACTTGAGTTTGGAGTTACATAACAATCCATTGCCACAACTACAAAGATACCAACTGAAGGAGAAAAATGGTTCAAAGCTATGTCTTTGAAATCTAACTTTTCTAAGGATTTCCTAAAGCCAGAATATCAAGAAGACAACTTATACAAAGGAGTACCTAGAAACCATATGATGAAATACTTTGATAAGATGCTCAGGGTTATAAATAGGTACTTTATATGTGAGGGTATATTTAATATGGTTTATCAGCGTCATATTAGACTATTGATGCATTTCACTGGAAAACAATCCCTAAATTTACCCTTTTACTTGCTGAGAAGTCTTTTAAAAAATGTCAAATAAGGTACAAGCCAAGTCCAAGTTGGTAGAGAGCAAAGTTTTTCGTTCTGAAATCATTAAGACAGTGGTGTCAAAGGAGTTGAAAAAGATTTATAATGATTGGGATACTTTCTTGACTTCACTAGGATTTAAGCCAGATATTGTTAACACTCCACAAACTAAAAGGAGAATCCCTACCTCAGCTGAGAGGGTTGTGCACATTGAATCAAGAAAAAGGAGAAAGATATTTAAGGAGGACAAGCCATAAGAGCCAACTGTTCATATAGATGAAATCCCTACACAACCTTTTGCTGAAGAAATATCTAGTATATCAGAGCCTTCACGTGTAGAATCATCTTCTAGTAAGGAAATAAAGTTAAAGGGAAATAAATTGGTTTTTATCCCACCTATTGTTGAACCAACTAAGCCTAGAAGACCATTTACAAGAGAAGCAACAAGAAAAAATTCCCCTATGGAAGAAGTTGCATCCAAAGTTCCAGTTCAACAAACAACCAAATCCAAATATCATAAAGAGCCTATAGAAATCATTGAAATAAAATATCCTTCTAAGGAAAGCAATCCCACCTTCAAAAGGCCCAGGAAGAAAATGAGAGAGGTAAGAGTTGAGAATGAAAAATTGAAAAAGAAAAATAATCAAGATAGAATCTAGTTGAAAGAAAACATAGGCATGTGTGAATAATCCATTGCAAAGGAAAAACATATGGTGAGGAGATCATTGCCCCTGCATAGACACGTAAAAAATGTATACATGTAGAACAAATCTTTTCAAGCTGAGATCAGAAGGTTGAAAAAAACATTTGCATCAATCAAAGGAACATATAGCTAAAAGGAATCTGGACATGTTGGCTAAGATCATGGAGCATCATTTTTGCGACAATATATCAATTTTTTTATGGTTCCTTACATATGTTGGCTCACAACCCTAAGAAACAATTTTTGTCTTATGTTTCTTATATTGTTTTCCACTTGCTATTTTTGGAAGCCATTCTTCATGGATTAGAGGTTGTAGGAGGAATTAGTAGAGGCTCAGAGTTTATTTTCATGTTTTGACATCAGTTGCAGTGAGCAGAAATAAAAAATGTCATGTATAGGAAAGTTCACAGTGAATCCTGTAGATGCGCTACAAACCTGCTGAAAGTGAGACTGTTTGCAACGAACTTGCTGCAAACTCTAACACTTTGATCAATTAGAGTTATGGGAGGGATTCCAGCTTTCAAAGTAATTTTGAATGGTTTCCTAGAAATAAATTAGACATCCAGGGACACTTGTACTTGATAGCCAACTCTACTAAATCTCCAAATATGAACTGGTTGCAGTTGCATTTATCATCGCCAACAATTTCCTGGAATCTAGTAGTTAGTTAGATTTTTGTCTGTTTGTCTATTTCTATGCCTCTCCAAGACACATAATCCTATGCATGGGTTATATGGAGAGTCATAGAGGGATTTTTCATGTAAATTTATATTTGATGTGTGATGTGACTCTAGAATGAGGTTTGAGTGGTTTATTGAGAGACTCATATCTTTTTTCTTCAGACTGTAAAAGTTTCCAGACTATGTATGTATAGACTTAAGACTCTTGGATAATTGAAGATAAACTCCTTTTTCTACTATTGCATGCTATATTCTTGTCTTTATTTGATGTTACCTGCTGATAAAGGATTTATCTTTAGTACTTTTTTTCATGAAATGCAGTAACTAATTTACTATCTATTTTCTGATGCAAGTATTGTCAAAGCACATCTTCTTGTTGACTAGGAGGATCCTTGTTAGTAACAATTATACTATATGTGTGCCAAAATTTCCTAATGTAACTTGGTTCATGTATTTCATTTCTCTCCTTCAGTCTTCCTTCTTTTCACTGATGTTCTAAAAATTGATCTAAGATTGTTCAAGCCTTGCTTGCTGGAGTATGTTTTGTGGAAATTTTGTTTTGATATTTTAAAACTGAGTTTCTCATCCATCCATTACACTTGAATTAAAAACCTTAATACAATAGTATAGGTGTGACTTCTATGCTAACAACATCTACCGTGGCTCCATAAACAATTCTTGTAGTTTACGTATAATCTGATTCTTGGAGTCACTTGATTTATTTTTGTATTGTAAGTGGAAAGTACATCTATATATTATTTCCAATATATCCCTCAAATCTCCGTAAAGGAATTTTCCCCTCTCATTAACTTTAAGCACGACTCCAGATGAACTGATGACCAAGCCATCATAATCATTTACATCCTTACTATTTTTTTCCTCTTAGAACGAGATTCCATTCCATCGCTATGAGTCCCGAAATAACATTAAAAAAGGTAAAAATAGAGTGCTTAAAAATTGTTAGCGATTCATGTTAAGAAATTCATTTTTAGTAAAAAGTCAAAGAAACAATTCATGTTGATTACTTTTCGATCCACCCGTTTCCTCTCTTTGCAACATTTCCATAAAGATTTTATGCTCTTTTGCACTCATATTGTGAACAATATTATCGAGTTTTTTCAAGTTTTTTCTCTACATGACATACATTAACCAATATACATCATTAATTTAAACTTACAAATATTTAAAATATATTAAATTTTTAATAAAACTTAAAGAAATTTCCTCCCTCTCTTGTTGGGATGAGCTACCATTGCGCTCACTACAATAAGATGTTTTCCTTGAACTTATATCGACCATATTGTATAAAACAAAATCAAGAATCATCATAAATAGAAATTATGAAATATTTATACAATATTGTATTTTGATGCATGTCATTAAATAGAATGCTCCGGGGCGTCAAACATATATACACCTTAGTGCATACTATTATGCATTGTGCACCATTGACCTGTATGCATATAATGCTAAAATCAATACTATTTATATTTTTGACTAATCGGTTCTTTTGAAATATATATGCACCCCAATATGCTTTTACGTATAGTGAGCACTGAGACACTACCTCTATACAATGTTCCTTGGTGTGATTTTCCTATACAATGCGCACTGCGTATCACATAATTGTTTTTGATAAAATAATTGACAATGATAGGGTTTGGGATCCGATGCAATAAGTGGTACCATTGCAATGGATACCAAACACCCCATATACAAATAAATAAACCCTCTAAAAATCTATTTCTTAAAAAAATAAAATTTGTTTATAAAATATAGAGAGGGGAACCAAAAGAAGCAACAAGAAATCCAGGGCTTCCAATATTGAAGGTAACTATAAAACAATTTTAATTTTTTTAACATGCATTGAAAATAGTTTGAATCAAATAGGGAAAAATTGAAATGACCAATAGAATGAAATCACATACCTAAAATTTCTTCTCTATAGATTTGTGTGTGCCCTACAAATCCCTTCCAAATTTGGCTCTTTAAAAAATCTACCCACTCCAAAGTCTTTGGTGGTAAATCTCTCTTCCACAAATATTCCCTCTAAATTCTACCAAAAAAATGTTTTTTTTTTTTTAATTTATAAACAAATACATTTTGAAAAATGAAATTCCCGCTCTTTTTTTTGTGTGTGTTTCATTGTATATACCATGTTGGTTCACTACAAATCGCACCAATACACTTTGTATGTAAAAACACTTAGTAAACTATATATTTAAAAAATTAAACTTGTCATCAAATAGGTGTGCCACATAGATTAATGCGCCCCGATGCTTATATACGTAAAAACATATCGATACCAATTTTATCGACAAAATATAAATGCAAATCTCTAGATTGAAATTTATGGATATTTTGCTTTGTGGAGGCTCTAACGGAGGTCATGGTTCGATTCATTTCATAGTGTCACAAATTCATGCACATATTGATGACGGTTTTGGCTCAAATGTAGGGAAAAGAAGGTTATAATATCAAATGGCCAATTCTCTAGATTCCAACTCATTCCATATTGTTGCAATTTTGTCAACTTCTCCCCCACCATTTGAAGTAAGTCTAGATTTTATTTATAATTCATTTATCTGATTGAATATTTGTCATTTATGCACGTGCATTTGAATAATTTTTCATTGAATTTTGTAGGATTAATTTTGGATGCGCAAGATATTCCACTAGTGCAAAAATGCCAAAAGATCTTATCAGGATAAAGGTACCACCAAAAAATGTTTGATGAAAATGGACAACTTCTTTACCCTACCAATTGTAAAATTCCATCTTCCAATAACCCAAAGCCTAGGTCAACGGTATTACACCGCGAATTGGATCTCTTTTATGACTCACTAGTAGTATGTGGTTGTTCAAAATGTAAAGGGTTGAATAATAACCCTCAATGTGTCACATTGTCCCATTATATTAATGATCAACTACACAAATTTGATGGTCTAATACCTCCCACTATGGTCAAGAATCCAATAGGTGATATAGAAAAGAAACATAGGAACACTTCCATATGCTCCTTTTTTAAAAAGTTGGAAGCTAGATCAACTATGTTTCATCCTAAATTGGCCAACCCATCTCCTTCTGTTGAGTCAATGGAGATTTCTTATAGTGATCCAAAGTATGATATCAATACTACCCAAAACATCTCTACTATGAGATCCAAAAATTTGTATGAGCTAAGAGAAAAAATGTTCAAGTACACACCAAAAATTGTTCAATCGTTGGAAGGTGGTGATGACTTCCCTCTTCCTATCCATCTGCAAAGTAAATACCAAACCTGTTACAACTGATATTTACATGGCACTTGGTCATCTTCCATGCATGTTCTCGATGTTTGAACTGAATTCTCTTTTTTATGGTAACAATTATATGATTTCCAAGTCTAAAATAGATGTGGAAAATCTTGGGTTGTTTATCCTTTCACATGTATCTGTTCCTCCCAAATAGTCAATGAAACTTATGCCATTTTGTGGTCCTCTTTATAGCTGGTCTGATTACTTCAATATTGTTAAATACAAACATAGAATTTCCATGTATAGTATGTGCATGAATGGTTATACTTATAGAAACTTTAACAATAAAAATTCGTTATATATCGATGATCATCTATGAACTCATGGGACATTGTAGGGTTCATAAATAGTTGAGGTCCTCATTATTTAGTGCAAATTGTTCCTTTGAGGAACACTCCAATGGAAAATAGTTCTTTATGAAAATGAAGGCATCTAGATTTGTTTTTGTACATGCAATATGTAGTTTGTCTCCTGGTGACGAGTTGTTATTAAACTATAACTTTCGTAGACCACCAACTGCACGTCAAAAATGCCTTGCATTGGGTCTAACTTTAGACGTCCCCTTAGGGCATAAGAAAAAAATGATTGAGTAATTGTATTTTTGGATTTTCAATGGAACTAATGTAAATGTATTGTTTAATTCGACATTTTTTTTTATAAAGTGGTTGGTTGCATGTTACAATAATTACATCAAAGACGGAGACGAAGCTCCCTATAACATATACACATGGACTTTTGTTTATTTTATTTATTGAGTTTGCTTAAATATTTTTTATATTTTAAAATATTAATATAAAACTAATTTAATTTAATATTCTTTTAACCTTAACAAATTGATTAATTTCTTCACTAACCAAATCTAATACATACTTTTCCTTATGAGGAGATTCATAAAGTTGGTGGTGGACCAAAAAATCATAAAGTCACTTAAATCAAATTGTGTACATTAAAAACAATTATTATTAATAATTTCATTTTTCATATTTAATAATTATGATTATAATAATTTTTTTAAATATAACAATTATAAATTTAATTATGAACAATTATTTTAATTACATTATAAATAAAATAAATGAAAAAATACTATTTCACAAGAGTATTTTTTCTTTGTAAACATGTTTAATCAACATATTGTATCTTGTTGGACAACAAACAATTCACCTTGAAGAAGAATTAAACATTATATGGCATTAATGGTTATAAGTTTTCCCAATTACAATCCAAAGTAAACAATTTCATAAAGCTAAAGTTAAACATTATATGGCAATTCTAAATTCTAATGAATGATATATCTTAAATTTATTTTAAAAACAAAGAAATCTTAGCGTACTAATAATACATTTTATAAATCAAACAACAACATCAACATGATTTGAAAAAACACAATATACATGTGTGTTATATTGTTTATAGTGCACAAGTGTGATTGAATGCGCATCAGTGTGGTTGTTACATACAAATGCATAGAGAAACAATTTAATTGACAAAGTACATATGCAAACTTCCACAGTTAAATTTTTGTGGAGGTTGTGCTTTGCTGAAGAAATCACTCTTATGCGCCTCTCATAATTTAGTGCATGGACTCGGTCCTCTACCACTTCCTCAGTTCTCTACCTCACATCTCCTCCTCTGCGGGCCACTCGAATTTATCCAAGATATTTTCCTCTTCATTCCTATAGCCATAATATGAACTTGTGTCAATTCGCTTGTAAATTTCATACCCACACCCCCTCTTCTTCACCTCGAGGGGGATTACCAAATAGATCTTTCAGGATGGAGGGGAATTTCGTAGCCCCAAAGTATCTGTAACTAGCACCCTTAATAGTGGCATCGGGAACATCAACTTCATTCCCTTGCAATTTTGTCATCTTGGCCCCTACTTTGGCATAATTAGGACTACCGATATCTACGATCCCAACTTCCTAGTGCCCCTTTTCCTTGTTCATGAATAAAGGACCCTAGTGGATTTCTTAATAATAATATTGTGTCAACCTCAAGAATGACCTAAGGTTCATATTGTATATTTAATAGAAGTTAAGAAGCACGTTTGGAAAACACAACTAATAATTCATAAGCTTTGTTAGCATGCCTTATCATTAAATATTAATCATTTCCTTGGCCTTGGACTACTCCTCCATGATATCCTCACCCATGTACTTACTAAGAAGATCATGTTTCTTCTTCTTCACAACCTTGCACTTGATCGTTTTATCATCTGAAAGTGACACATGGGAAACAAAATCTCTTTCTCTCTTTTATTGGTTTTCCTTGTCTTACTCTCCCATTTTTTCCACCACATCCTCCTCTTCCTCAAATAGGACATACTTAATGGAAATGAACTCCCCGCTCTTGATTTTCAACCTGGCCTCCCTCTAGATATAATCGATCCTATGCCACTCCCTTAGTGCTCTGGCCCACATCTACTCCTCTACGGGCCTCCCGAATTTCTCCAAGTTATCATTATTTTCATCCCTGTCGCCATAATAACTAGCATCAATTTGCTTGTAAATCATATACCTAGAACTCCTCTTATTTTCCTCGGGGGGATTATCAAATATCTCTTTGATTTCAGGGAGGAATTTCCCAGCCCCACTTGTACAATTGATTGTTGGAAGATGACATGTTACAATGTTCCAACAACCAATTGTACAAGTGGGGATGTGAAATTCCTCCCCATTGTTAAAGAGATAGTGGATAGCCCCCCCAAGGTGAAGAAGAGGAGGTCTAGGTATGATATTTACAAGAAAATTGATGCCAATTATTTTGGCTATAGGGATGATGAGAACGATATCTTGGAGAATTTTAAGCATCCGACAGAGGAGAAGAGGAGGTCCAAGGTGTCGAGGGAGTGAGAGAGGATCGAGTATATATAGAGGGATGTCAGGTTGATGATGAAGAGCAGGGATGTCATTTCCATTAATCTGGTCCTATTCGATGAAAAGGAGGATGTGGAAAAAAAATGGTAGAATAGGACAAGGGAAACCAACAACAAAGAGAGAAAGAGTTTGTTTCCCATGTGTCCCTTCCAGATGAGAAAATGATCATGGGCATGGTTGTGAAGAAGAATAAACATGAGCTTCTTAGTAATTAAATGAGTGAGGATCTCATGTAGGAGAAGGACAAGTCCAAGGCAATGCTTAATATTTAGTGCTAAGGCATGTCGACAAAGCTCATGGATCATCAATTGTTTTTCCAAATGTGCTTCTTAACTTTTATTAAATATAAAATATGGACCTTATGTCATTCTTGAGGTTGAAACAATATTATAATTAATACATCCACTGTTAAGAACCAACTATTAATATAACATAGAAAAATCTCAGAATAAGTACTCAACGCCTTGAAAAAGAGAGAAATTTAGATAATAAGCCTCTTCGAGGGGGAAACCTCCTTATGCACCACATAAATGTCCAAATACAAGATGATTCCAAATGAAAATGTATCCTTGGTATATATAGGAGACTAGGAGGTACAATTACAACTAATGGACCCATGCCGACATAAATAAAGTAACATTACTAATGTAATATGCCCCAATTAAGGGGTAATGTGCCACTATTTAAGGCTTAACAAGCCCCTCCCCTAGAGACAAGTGTTGTGTGCAACACTTGAGTAAATATGGATGCTTCTGTATAAAATACTTGTCTTTCCAAGGGGAATATTCAACCGGTAATTTCCTCCATTAATGAGATACTCTGAAATGGATCTATTCCTCAGCTGGAAAATTCTTGTGTCAGTGATGGCTTCAGTATCCAATATGATTTTTCCTTCCTCGTCAAGTTCTATAAATATATTTTGAACTTGGATCTTGTCACATATAACCTTGTTTAAGCATGAAACATGTAAAACCGGGTGTACTGGTGAAGATGCAAGAAACTCCAATTTGTACGTCATAGTACCAATCTTTTGCAACATGTTATAATTTATTATCCTTCTTGGCTTGCTTGAGGGACATATGTTTGTATGGTTGTAGTATTAAAAACACCCAATCCCCGACTTCAAAACTTATTTCAGTACGATGTTGATCTGCTTGTTGTTTCATGCGATTCTGTTCCATGGTCAGGTTGTCCTTTAAGATTTGGAAATTTTTTTGTTGATGCTCGATGTGATCTTCCACTGCTTGAACCTTAGTTTTTTATTTTAGAGAAGAAGTGATGGAAGGAGGGTGGTATCCATAGAGTGCCATAAATAGTGTCACTTTTGTTGCAGTATGAAAGGAAGTGTTATACCACAATTCTACCAAGGGTAACCATTTGAACCATTGTGTTTGTTTATCAGAGACAAAGCAACAAAGGTAGCCTTCCAGACATTTGTTCACTATATCAGTTTTTCCATCAGATTGAGGATGATAGGATGAAATATGAGCCAATTGAGTACCCAAAAAAGAAAATAATTATGTCCAAAAATGTCCAGTGAAGATGGGATCTTTGTCACTTACAATAATCTTTGGGCTTCCATGTAGATTTTGAACTGTATCCATGAATGCGGTGGAAACTGTACTGGATTTGAAGGGATGAGAGAGTGCACAAAAGTGTGCATACTTGGTCAGTCTANGATGACACTCTTTCCTTCAGACTTCGGTAACCCTGTGATGAAATACATGGAAACCTCCTCCCAACGCTGACTTGGGATGGCTAATGGTTGTAAAATACCTGAGGTTTTAATTATTTCGACCTTGTTTTGTTGGAAAACCAAACATTCTTCCACAAACCTTTGAACATCAGTTTTAAGGCCATCCCCCCAAAAATCCTTCTTGACCCTATGGTAGGTTTTCAAAAATCTCGAGTGCCCTCCTACCTAAGAGGTGTGAAATTCCAATAGTACCTTTTGTTTGAGTTGGGAGTTCTTACATAAATATAAGCGATCTTTGTACCATAATGAATCATTTTTCCATGTAAATGTATCTGATGCACTGGAATCCTGCTACAACCTTTGAATGAGATTCCACATGTTTTCTTCATTCTTCCATTCATTCCTTGCTTCTATTATCCAATCGGGTTGGATGATCGAGCTAGCACAAATAAAAGCCTCAACATCTTCATCCTTTCTTGAGAGTGCATCTGCCACAACATTTTGCTTCCCTTTTTTATAGATGATTTCAAAATCATAACCCAATATCTTGTTCACCCATTTTTGTTGTTCTTCTGAAGATAGTCTTTGTTCCAAGAAGTATTTAAGACTATCATGATTTGTTTTGACATTGAAGTGCCTACCTATTAGGTAAGGGCACCATTCCTTTAATGCATGTAGTATTGCCATCATTTCCTTCTCATAAATGGGTTTGTGTAAGTCCCTTCCCTTGAGTGGCCGACTTTAAAAAGACACGGGCCTTCCTTCTTACATTAGGAGAGCACCAATTCCATTTCCCGAGGCATCACATTCCACACTAAAGGTTTTTTTGAAGTCTGGAGTAGTCAAGACAGGAGATTTTCACATCACCTCTTTAAGTTGTTCAAAAGCTTTAGTTGCCTCTGGAGTCCATGAAAATGCATCCTTCTTAGTTCGTGCCGTTAAAGGTGTTTCTATGGTTGTAACCTATCAAACCTAAAAATCCTCTAAGATTCTTCAATGTTTTGAGAATTGACCAGTCCATCATGACCTTAATCTTGTTAGGGTCTACCTTGACACCTTCATGAGATACAATATGACCCAAATACTCTACCTCCTTCACCCCAAATAATCATTTGGATGGTTTGGCATATAGTTGTTGCTCCTTTAGTAGTTAAAGCACCTTGTCAACATGTCACACATGATCCTCCCAAGACTTTATGTAGATTAGTATATCATCAAAAAATACTAACACAAAGTTTTGAAGGAAGGGCTTGAAAATGCAATTCATCAACCCTTGGAATGTGGAAGGTGCATTTGTAAGGACAAAAAGCATGACCAAAAATTCATAATGGCCTTCATGAGTTCGGAATGTTGTTTTTGGGATATCTTCTTCCTTCATTCTAATCAGATGATACCCTGAACATAGATCCAACTTTGTGAAATAGATTGCTCCATGTAGTTCATCTAAAAATTCATCAATGACAGGAATGAGAAACTTATGTTTAATAGTGATATTGTTGAGCTCTCTATAATCTAGACACATACGCCATGAGCCATATTTCTTGAGTACCATTACCACCGGTGCAGAGTAAGAAATTTGGCTAGGTCTAATAATGCCAGCCTCTAACATTTCGTCAACCATGCGCTCAATTTCACTCTTTTGGGCATAAGGGTATCTGTACAGCCTGATGGTAGGAGGAGAAATCCTAGGAATTAGGTGAATAACATGATCATGATTTTGAGTGGGTTGAATACATTTGGGAATATATTCAAATACTTTGGAATGCTTATCAATGATCCCTTGGAGATTTAGGGGAATAGATGGCTTAGATGTTTGAACATCTAGTGAGCATAGTTCTGTAATTACACCTTGATGCCCATTTTTCAATAATTTTGTCATGCCATTAGAGCTTATCACCTTCCTGGGTTTCCCTGTGATACCTCTTAACTCAATTCATGTTCCTCCAATGAAAATTTCATGAAAAGTTCTTGAAAATTAAAATCCATTGTTCCTAACGATTGTAACAATTGGATTCCTAGTAAGACATCAACACCACCCATGGGTATAGAAATCATTGGACTATTAATTACATATTCCTCTATAGTAAGATTGATCTTATTGCATTTTCCTGAGCAATTGATAGTTCCTCCATCTGCAATCATTACTTGAAACTCTAGCGTTGGATATACAAAGCAATTGAGAGCTTTGGATAATTTATAGTGAATGAAATTATGAGTA
>JASDQU010190938.1:1384-20052 GCA_032191745.1 Picea mariana
AATTAGAAATTTCTCCATTGCTTTATCATTTAAATATTCCTCCTTGACTTTGTCACCTCACTTTATCATTTAAATAATCTTCTTTGATTTTGTCACTTCATTTTATTATTTAAATAATCTTTCTTGACTTTGTCACTTTAGTTTATGATTTAAATAATAATTTCTTCTTTGCACACTCTTTTACTTCTTTGACCTTTTGGGGCTTAAAGCCAACATATGAGGGTCCTCCAACTTCGTAAGGCCATAACTCTCAAACCATGAGGAGTTATGTGATGTTCCACATACCACCTGAAATGGCATGACATGTACTATCCATATAGAATAGTATTGCCTTCAAATATATTAAAACTCATACCATTATACATGAAACAACCTTGGGTCCATTACCCAAACCTTTGTGCTACCGGAATTTGCTACCGGACTTTCTTCAAGGGTTGACATCAATGACAACCAACCTTAATCAACAATTAGAACACAACATCCAACAAATCATTGTCATACACAACACACAACGCATACCACAAAATCTTTGTCATATCAAGATTTCACTGTTTTTCAACATATATAAATTTGTAACTAAAGAATCAATAAACCATAACTAAAATGTTGTTTAAAAATGATAAAGGCGAAATTGGAATTCTCAAAATTTGGATCTCTACCCAGCGAAATCTGTTGTGTAAAATACTTTTTAAAAGTGAATTTAAATTCGAAGAAAAATGGATCGCTATCACATGATATACGTTAAATCATTGTCACATGAGTCACAATCAATAAACATTCAAAACACAGTCAAAATATTAAATCGTTGTCATTGATAGTATAAATTCGTTGCCATTTAAAAGTTAAAAATGTAGTCATTCAAGGTATACATTCACTGTCATTGATAGTGTAACTCCGTTGTCATTTAAATGTTAAAAATGCAAGTAGAACAACAATGACATTCACTCGTAATTGTGGTTCATAAAAAACGTAGGTAAGGGTTTAATAACATTAAAAATGTAGGTATAACAACAATGAAATTCGTTGGTAATCAAAGTTCATTAAAAACACAGGAAACGGTTAAATAACATTACAAACATAGGTAAACAACAATGAAATTCGATGGTAATCGTGGAGTAAGGACGATGCTTTAATCCAGTGAAATCATGGGGTAAAACTGTGCATTATGACAATAAATTTGTGGAGAAAAATTGTGCATGATGCCAATAAAATCGTGGTTGATACTGTGTAGAAAGCCAGGAATTTCGTGGAGTAAAAGCTGTGTAGAATGCCAAGAAAAATTATGGAGGAAAATTTATGTGATATGCCCCCCAAAAAACGTGGTTGCATACTGTGTAAAACTGCCATGAAAATGTGGTTGAATGTTGTGTGAAGGCTAGGTAATGTGCTGGCTATAAAAGGAAAATCTAAGAGTAAAATAAAGTCACTAATCAAATGCAATTCAATCGTAGGAGAAGAGTAAGATCAATGCGCTAGAGCATAGGTAAATTCATTTTCAATAAATATTAAAATTGCAGTCAATATACCAAACACACCGTTGGTATTTATCATTAAAATCTGAGAGATTATACCAAAGTTTAAGCAATTAAAAACGCAAATAAAATTGGAGTTTTAATCAATCAAAACGCAGAGATGCTCATTCACAAGAAGGTGCAAAGATCAGGGGTTAATCATAAGATAAAAGAAGAGATAGGTAAGTGATAGATAACTAGGTGAAATTTATCCTTCACTTATTATCCATGCACAGGAAAGCATGTCATTTGAATCTATAGGTCATTAAACATTGGAGTGACAACCGTCGATTCGACTCCTGGTCGATTGCTCAGGAACATACTAATAACTAAAGGGATAAGGGATGAAAGATAAAACACAAATTTTTTCTTCATAATAATCAATAAAAACAAACACAGAGAAGACATTGCAATCAGAGTTTGGGTTCACCAAAGGAAATCAGTTCAAAATACAACGAGCATAAGGCTGGGATGATTTTAATTTCTTGATCATAAAACACTGAATAAAACACAATATTAACCCAATAGAAGTATAGTGATGAAAGCATAGGAAAAATATTAAACTACCATTGAAAAATATACAAATGCGCACCATATCCAAATGCAAAAGATTCGAGTCGATGTCCCACACACGCTCTGCCCAGCTCCCGCTTTCCAATTGATGTGACCTCACCGATACCTCCCAGCCAATGCTAGGGGTACTCTTCTTCCCCCTGATCCCCCCGAGATGCAAAGGGGCCACACACACAATACCAGAAAACAAATAGCACCCAACTCACCTCGCAAGGTCGAGCTACTACTCGTTACCTGAGTTGGGCATCCCAATTCCCACAAGAAAAAGCTTAGTCAAGGTAAAAATTCAACAGCATAATGTTATGCCAAAAGATGAGATCCATACTCCTCCTCCTCCATCCTTTTTATAGAGTTTTTCTTAAGTAATTAGTTTCCCAAAGTCTCATTAAATTCCCTTTTTAGTTAATTAATTTCGAAAAACCTCCCCCGTACACATGTCACCCATCACCTAGTTGCACCAAAAAATGAATTAAGTAATCCGATTTCCATCACCCACCTAAAAGCATTCCTAAAAACGCTCCTTGGTGTCCCAAAATTCCCTTACAAATCTTAGATGACTTACGCCTTACTTAATTCCTAGTTGAGTTCATAAATAGCAAGTTCCCAAGGAAAGATTCCTTACTAAATTAGACATTTAGTTTTTTTCTTTACGTTTCCCCTTTTCTTTAGGTTTCCCCTTTTTCTTTATGTTTCCTATTTATTTTAAGTTTCCCTATTTTTACTTTTTAACTAAAAATCAATTTAGCAAGTGTAGATTAAACAACCATTTACCCTTTTTCTTCTTTAATTAAAAAATAATTTAGCAAGTGTAGATGAAACAACCATTTTCCCTCTTTTCTTTTTAACTAAAATTAAATTAGCAAGATAAAAAAACCATTTCTCTTTTAAAAATTTTAATCCTCCATTATAATTTTGATTTTATTAAATAAATTTGAATTACTTACCCCCCTTCTTGTTAAATGTTTATTTATTATTATTATTATTTTGACCACGTGTTATACTAGACCTAGGCTTTAATTTCACTAGGCTGGATGACATTTTTATTAGGGAAAATTGTTTTTAAATTTTACTTATCACATCATTCATTTTAAGGCCGACTAGGTTTATTCACTTACCCGTTAAAATAGTGGCATTCCCTTCAGGACGCACTACGTGCTCCAAGGGTGCCACCCACCTCTTTTCATTTTTCTTATGCGACATGCCCTTCAGGACACACTACGTGCTCCAAGGGTTCCACTCACCTCTTTCCGTTTTCCTTGCGGGACGTGCCCTTCAGGAAACACTATGTGTTCCAAGGGTACCACTCACCTCTTGGCTGAATTTGGTAGACGTCAAACCCCTAGAGTCAATACCCCACCAGGTGATCTTGCGGGAGACTAAGGGAATCTAAGGAATAAGGCCCTTGCCTTATTACGTTCCCCTTAGAATCATTGTGAGCGACTGTCATAGTCTTCCCTCACAACATCGTGGGTCTTCTCAAGCTAGGTAATTGTTAACCTACAGTTTGAGCCATGGTGGGAGTGCTAGTAGGCTGTGGTAGGGCTATTGCCACACCTCTCCCTCAATGTCTCTAGTTGTCTTGCGTGACCCCTCTACTCCACATGTGAGTCTGGTTGGAAAGATATCTTCAGCCTGCATCCATCAATGAATCATGTCAGCAATAAAATCAATCATCATAACATCTAATCATATGTACATATGTCATATCAACAACATTCAAGCCCCAATAGTCCACTCCCTGACTCGATCTAGAGTCCAAGGGGTTTCATTGATGCCTTTGCATCCTCAAATTCCAAAGTCCTGTACACCCAGGAGAACCCAATCAATAACACTTGTCTATGTAAATATAATGAAATAACATATCATCAAATCCATAGTATCCCATAGTCATAATAAAAATGATCAATAGTATAATAACTCGGATCACTTGCATGCAAGTGTCCTCAAAGAATATGTTCGCTCAGTGCACGAAAGAGCGGGATGTTACATACAACCCCCTCTTGGTTTAAAATTCATTTCGAATTTTCACAGTATACAAGTTTCGAAATAAAGTGTATCACAGTATCATAAGTCTCTCTATCAAATAAAAATGGAAGCTGCTAACACATATCATATGCACCCTCCCAAGTCGTCGAGTGTGGACTATAGTTGTCCCACTGGACCTTGACCTGATCTACTTTTCAACATCATAGCTGTTGAATGCGATGTTCCAGGATGCGGATTGGCTAATCCGTGAGCGCACCCTTGTGAGATACTAGAAAGGAACTCATGTCAATAATATGTGTAGGATCACTAATATAAATTCTCAAAAGAACGACATGAAAGACATCGTGCATACGCCTCAAGAATCATGAAAGGCTAGTTAATAGACCATGGGCCCTATATTTTCCACAACCTCACAGGATCCCACGAACCTAGGAGAGAGTTTATCACCCTTTCCAAACTTGATCAAACTCTTATGCAGTTTCACCCACAAGAAGACTCGATCGCCAACTTTGTAACTACAATCGACACGATGCACATTGACATAACTCTTTTGCCGATCCTACGCTTCCTTGATCCATTTCCTTATAGTTTTCATTTGATCTTCCATTTCTTGGATCTCTTCCAGTCCCACCATGACCCTATCCTCAAGCCGATCCCAACTCAAAGGTGTCCAACGTGGTCGCCCGTAAAGAAACTTGAAAGGCACCATATTAATGGTGCTTTGATAACTATTGTTATATGTGAATTCTACCAGAGGCAAGATTTATTCCCAATGCTTTTGTTGGTCCATCATGTACATAAACAACATGTCCTCCAAGATTTGGTTTGTTCGTTTAGTCTTCTCGTCTATCTCCAGGTGATACGTAGTACTAAATTTAAGTTGGATTCCCAAGGCCTCTTGGAAACTAGTCCAAAATCATCCAATAAACATCAATCCTTTATCAGATATAATATTATTAGGCATGCCATGCAGCCTCACAATCTCGCTGATGGAAACTCTAGCCATGTCAGGTTCCTAATACGTTGTATGCATAGGAATAAAATGAGCACTCTTTGTCAGAGTGTCGAATATCACAAAAATTGAGTCGTGTTTCCTTGTCGTCAGTGGAAATCCAACAGTGAAATCCATAAAAATGACCTCCCATTTTGATTCCGAAATAGCATGTGGCTGTATTAATCCTGCTGGATGTCTATGTTTAGCCTTCACCTGCTGACATTTTAGACATCTTTCCATGTAGTTGAATATGTCTTCCTTCATTCATTTCCAAAAGAATAAGGGTTTAAGGTCTTCCCTCATCTTCGTGAATCCTGGGTGAGCCATGTACACTGCTCTGTGAGCCTCTTTTAGGATCAAACTCCTCAACTCGTTGTTCGGTGGTACGTAAATTCAATTTTTAAATCTCACTAATCTGTCATCGTCCAACATAAATCCTTCAAATATTGGTACCATCATTGTGTTTTTTCGAATAAAATCCTTGACCTATTTGTACTAGTCATCGTCATGTTGTAAAGTTATAATCTTTTCACGTAGATTTGTCTAAAGAGGCATGGCCGAAAATATGCGTGGTCTTCGGCTCAATGCATCTGCCACTCTATTCACTGTACCTTTTATGTAAGTAATCTTGAAATCATACTTTCTAAACAATTCCGACCAATGTCGTTGTCGCGCATTCAAGTCACTTTGTGTAAATATGTGATGTAGTCCACAGTGGTCCATTTTTAGTTCGAATTTCCATCTAATAAGGTAGTGTCTCCAAACTCTCAAGGCATATACAAAGGCTAACAACTCCAAATCATGTCGTATATTTCTCCTCATGCCTTCTCAACTTCCTCGAGATGCAAGCGATCACTCGACCGTCTTGCATCAAGACTCTGCCTAAGCCTTTTTTGGATGTGTCAGTTCATATCAAGAAGTACGCATCCATGCCAGGGACCTTTAGTATCGGTGTTGTTGTCAACAATTCCTTGAGCCTCCAAAATGCTTCCACACATTTCTTGATCCAAAAAACTTCTTTTTCTTCTTCTGCAATTCCGTAATTGGATTTGCTATCTATTGACGGACGAAATTGAATGCTTGTCAACTGGAGGGGTGAATCCGATCCGGGGTTGTCTAAGTAACCCAAGCCATTTTGGATGATCCACTCCGACGGGTTTAGCAGCTCCGTTGGCTGGTCTAAGTCTTAGGAAGACGAAAGAAAAACTAAGCTAAAGAAACTAATCTAAGTGAAAAAGAAACTACAACAAACTATATACAAATCTAAAACATATATATACAGTTTACTAAATAATATCTTAAAATAATAATTCTAATTATTAAATGTTTAGCTATTAATACAATCAAATCTCAATTAAATATGTACAGTATTTATAGAATACAAATTTTAATCGAAATTCGCAAAAATCATTTGCAAATTGTCTTATGACAGCGAAGCTATTATTTTTTGAATTTTGTAACTTTTTTGTGAAAAAAGTGAAATGAAAACTAACTAAGCTAAGCAATTAAGATAACAATATGTACTATACATCTATCTAAAACTACTGAGAATTCTCAAATTTATTAACTATTAAATTGCAAATGACAAACTAACCTGTAGAAACGCTTCCTATTTGTCCTGTTCACAACACTCGGTTTAGCTGTTTGATGGGAGAAATCCACACCAGATCTTTCCACAAGCTTTTCGTAAACATGAAACAACAATGCTCTTTGAGTACGAATGACAGAACAAACAAGACATAAAACAACAACAATCTTATAATTTATAGATCATCACATTTAGATAAATCCCAATGCGAAGATTTGTACATAACTGTCCACTTAACAAAGAAGATAAACCTTCTGCTCATTAAATTGAAACAGGATGATCGCTATACGTAAAATAAGAGACATCAAATATGGACAACACATAAACCAAATCACATCAACCTGCAACAAATTATGATAGCTAAAGTAGTCGATAATTTGATTACAAACTGATAAGAACAAAACTCGAAATAAAAGTTTGATATATTGAAAGCTAAATATGTTACAAAACATCCACTTTCATTCCAGTCTGTATCCTCATAAGTCCATAGTCTTTGTTCTCCCAACAGTGATGGGTTCTTTACAAAAAATAATGTGTATATAAAGGCCATAGCGTAAAACATCCCCTGTGGAAAGTATCAAAACTATTCACAAAAAAATATGGGAACAATCTCCTAGATTACTATTTCTGCCTAAGACTAACAACTTAAACTAAAACTATGTAACAAAAATTATGTTCTAAACTGCCACAATAGATCCAATTCCCATTGAAATTCATGTATACCTGTAGATAGGTAAAAGTAAACAATTTTAGATAATGTTTTAATTGTAAAATCAACAAAAATCCAAATTTTATGACTAGCTAACGGAATCTCACGATTCTGTAGTTGGTCATATTTACAAACAAAATCATTTTAAAACAATCCAATGATAACAGAAATGCATGCGGTCAATCAAACAGATCCTTTACTACCAATTGAAAACAAGCAAATCATTCTTGCTAAAACGAACCAAATCTTTTATGCCAATTCAAAATAAACGAAATCGTATTGAATTAATTGAATGGCAACAGGGATGTATTTAATCTGTCAAACAACTTTTTTATTACCAATTCAAAACATACATAATCGTTTTTGACAATTCAAAACTAACGAAATCGTTTTTGAATCAATTCAAACCAAACAAAACTATATTTGATTTATCAAACCAATCTTTGATGCTAATCCAAAGCAAACACAATCGGCTATGCTGATTCAAGAACAACAAAATCATATTAAATCGATTCAATCAAAATAGAGCTATATTCGATTTAGCAAACAAAATCATTTATTCTAATTTAAGAAAGACAAAATCATGCTAAAATTTAAACAAAATCATACCAGCCATTGTGAAATCAAATCGAATCATGATGGTTGTAGTTGCTTACACTTTTTTTACTTTAAAAAATCACATGTCTTGTAGATGTAAAACATGCTGGCAGACTGGTTGAATATCCTTTGAGTTGATCAAGGGTTCAATAGGGGGCGAGAGTGTAGAGGGGTAATGACAGGTCTAGTGAGAAGGGTTCTGAGGCACAGGCTTGGAGAAGTAATAAACATTTCAGCAAATGCACACAGACCAAAATGCACCTTTCAGCCACAGAGAGGATCTAAGATTTGACCTCTAAAACACGAGTTATAACTCTGTAATAACATAATTTCTGAGGAAATCGTTCATGTTGAAGGTAAAGGGGATAATTTTGGTTTTGGGTTTTCAAGGGTTTGATATGATTCAAAACCGTTTTCCCAGAATCACCCACGCACAAACTTGTCTCTGGGAGGCAATTAAGTGGTTAGCCTAAGCAGTCTCCTTTGGCACTATCAAACCATAACATATTCTGGACACCATGGGGTTCAATTTTCACTACAGGGGCCATAGGAGAGAGCAAACAGTCAGCAGGGTAAATGATGAGGAGGTTGGACAGGGTAGACACAGGACCAAATGCTCACAGATTTCCCCAAAACAAATAGAGGTAGCCCGAGATACAAGACAGACATTAATGCCTAAGTGTGCGAGAGTGGTGGAATGAAATGAAACCATGCCAAACATTCATATTGATATGTACAATCAACGACGCCTTGGTAATTCAAATCATTCACATCACTATCCAAATATCAAATGGATTAATCACATACTCATCGAAATCCATAACACTCATAACCAAAAGACTTTGACCAAATATCAAATAACTATTTGGAAACCATAGTGTTCATAACCAAGAATTGGTCCGTATGTTAACTTAACAATAGTATGTGTATGTTTTTAAAACAAAACAACATTTTGAATATATCACCAAATCTTTGATCATAAAGTTTATGCGTTGTATGAAACCATTGCACCAAGGATTTAATCAAAGACACCAAAGATCATTGCATGGCGAACCTATAAATTGAAACCATATCAACCAAAAATGCAAAGTGAGTAAAGATTTGGTGTCTTGGGAATTGTATGACCATTATTGAGTTAGAGGTAAAATGACCACATGAACCAGAAGGATTCATAACAAGCCAGAGATGATTTTAATTCCATCGACATGACTTGCGACTCAAGGTTTTCACGCTTGCAGTCGTGGAAATGAAAACAAAAGCAGGTGGGCAAATGCGCAAGATAATCGTGTCATTTTATTTAAAAGATTGTGATGAGTATTGAGGGTTTAAAACCCTTGTGTGGGCATCTTGTAAGGAAAAGATAAAAATACAAAATGCCTGCCAACAATAGTGACACACTGGTAGAAGCAGTTATCTCTGCCAAAAGAACAAATCCAGATTATGATAATGAGAATAATTCTAACTCAAAAACAACAAGAAATTGTTTAAACATCATCATTAATAAAAGAATTCCAGTTGTGCTTAAAAGATGAAAACTGATAATAGTCTTAAGACAAGCGAGTCATGATATTAAAGATAAAATCTCCAATACTATTGACAGAGCCACTGCTGCTAGCAGGCATTCATAGCCTCGACAGGGTTTCCATTTAACCCACTCTGATATCCGTATCTTGCCAAGAAGTTCCTGATCGAAATAAAGGACATTTTAAGGTCAAGAGATTCCATATTTGCAGGTTTTCATATACCCAACATTGCTTCGCTACCAGCGGGCTTGTTCAGTACCCCGATGAAGTTGTCTTGGCGTCATGCATGCATTTACCCGTTGCCAGCAGACCTGTTCAGCATCCGGACGGGTTTACAAGCACTTCCCACAGCTCTTTTATGATTTAGTTTTTAAAGATATATAATTGAGCGGGGTAACGCTGAAAATTATGATATTTTAGACATATTTTTACAGACCTTGAAAGAATTTATTAAAGCTGTCCTTAATTAATATTCAGAGATGGTTTGTTTACAAAACCAACCTTCGAAAGCAGGGAGACATTTTCTGAGTTATTCCCTTAAGGAACAGGGACATCGTAAGAAGATAATTGATGATCATGACAAGCTTCGCTTACAGATTGAAATCAATAAAATTCTTTCAAACAACAGGCTTTCCTTAACATGGATGTAAATTTTAGAAGCATATCACAATTGATGTTTAGATAACTTTTCAGTAGTGATTTCAGAGAATTTTTTTTCTGTTTTCTTTGGCTAACCAGTTCATGATGCAAGCATGTGTGTTTCAAAAGAAAGACGGATAAGCATAAAAGGAAACAAAACAAACCAGTGAAGAGAGATTTGAAAGCAAATAAATCCAAAAAATAAAAGAAAATATATATAGAACGTGCATCTGAAAACCTCCTGAAACAAATCCCTTGGGAAACTGAAAGAAAGAAAAAAAAAATCCTATTTGATGGGAACTCAGTCTTACTCGTGGTACCTTGGGTCAGGGTTGATTTAGATTTATTTATCCCTTTACCTTCCATTTAATATTTTCATGACGATACTGCGTTTTTGAAAATAAACGTTCAACTAGAAGTAAAGAGAAAAGGATCAAGAGGACTTCCTTGACAACAACCATATTATGGTTCTCGTGGTACGCTCAATTGCGTTCATGACTGTATTATTACAAAGAGAAACAGTGAGAAATAAAACTAAAAGAAAACCTACTCCTAAACCTATCCTAACTATTAAACAAATCGGAATACTACATGAAGTCATGCTTCCAATGTAGCCATCGGAGTAACTCTAATCCTGCAATGGAAACAAGATCAAGAATTACCAATAAGAATCAAATGACAGAAACATATCACACTTACCTTCAAAATCATCATCTAAAAACAAAGTAAGCATGATCTTACCATTTCCTTGGATATTCTTGTTGCACGAATCCTCCAGCCATTGCGCAATCTTGTCGTGATAAGGGTCATATTGGCATGGGCGAGTGTAAGTAGGTTTGAAAAACTTGTCAGGATTACGAGGAAATGGAATAACCATCAGCCAAGGCTGAAATTACCCATCCTTCTGACAGTTCTCTAAGTGTTCATTAATTTCTTCACATGGAGGATCTAAAAGAAATATGTCATGCCTACTTCCAAGATACTTAGGTAAAAAGAAAGCAAGCTCAACTTTGTCTTTATTATGAATTCTTTTTATATATGAATATTCAATCCATCCTAAGATCCTTTCAAAAAAATGGGGATGCAAACCAAGACTTTGATGAAATGAATATATCAATGGGAAAATCATCATAGAAGGATTCGTGCAATCAATTAGATCATTGGTTTGAATGTTTCCTTCGATGAGATTGATCATTTCAAAATGTGAAGCATAAACATTAAGATTCGAGCTAATTAAAGAACGAATATGCAACTTAGAATGTTTGATCTCCATAAAATATAATGCATCATCCTTTTCAACAATAAACTGTGAAAAATCATCTCGCAACATGTCTTCTTCCCATGTGAGTGATGGAAGTGAACAAGTGTCAAATCTAGTTTTATCAATGTTATGCTCGGAATTAATTTCACCAATATTTAGCATATCGAAAGGATATGATTGTGGTGGAAGAGAGTAGGATGTTGTAGGTAAGATGTCAAGTCCACCAAAATCTAGGATAGATCAGGATATAAAGAATAAAAGGAATAAAAAATAAGGAGATGAAAAGAATCTCTTGAACTATGATACTCAACAATGGTATTCTCAAGACAATTCTCTTCACTTTCTTTAAAATTCTCACTCTTTTTCGGTGAAAAATTCCTCAACATAATATGATCATCTGGATTTTCCTTTTGTGTGATAGATAATTCAAAATTTATGTGACAAACATCTAGTCTTTCCTGTGAACAAGGTGCATTTTGAGGATGAAGGTTTAAGGTTTCTTCTTCTAGTTGCATATCTTCTTCTCTAATCAGTTTCATAGGAGTACTAGAACATTCAAGAGGATTTTCGTTGCTTAAGTGTTCTTCAATGACTGATTTCAAATGTTGATTAGAGCATGATTTACAAGAATGAGGGTATTCACCTTGAGCCAGAAACGAATCATCTTCCATACTAGTCTTAGACTGAAAATACAATGATTCAAAGGAAAAACCAATTTGGTTGTCGATAAGAGCCTGATCAATAGATTCTACCTACCTGGCTTGTTCAACATTATTGGAAGATTTTTTCTCTTCTTGAGAAGAAGATTGTTCTTGCAGTTGAGTGATAGGATTTGCAATTGGTTCTTCATTCATGATTGGACATGACTGAATGGAAGGGATGGAATCATCATACAAGAGATTTAATGCAAATGACATGTCATTGAGATTAAATTTACAGAGGATATGATAGAATCTTGTCAAAAAGTCTTCTGAAGATGAATCGTCGTTGATTAGCGAAGTATGAAATTCTTCACATAATTGATCAAAATCATAAATTTCGAAAGCATCTAGAAACTCATCTACAAATTGAAACCAATAAAAAATGTGACATGCTGGAAAGGATTCAAACCAATGTTTAATCTAGCCTCTAAAAGTAAAAGCGAACAGTCTGCATAAAACTCCTAAATATGAGATGTGATGTTTGATGCATTTGCACCAAAACTTGTTAAGGTGGTCTTTAGTAGATATATTTCCTTTACCATCAAAGGTGAGTTTGGACAAGCGAGAGACTGTCTCGTTGGGAACATTAGGTAATGAGAAGTTGAAACCATGTTCCAACACAATGATTTGGGGAGCCATGGGGGAAATTGAATACATTTAAAAATAAAGGCTCCTATAAGGCCAGCTTGTCAGTCGGCCCTCCTTCTAGCACCATTTGTTGACGGATGAAATTGAACGCTCGTCAATTGGAGGGGTGAATCTAGTCCGGGGTTGTCTAAATAACCCAAACCGTTTGGGATGATCCACTCAGACGGGTTTAGCGGCTCCGTTGGCCAGTCCAAGTCTTAGGAAGATGAAAGAAAAAATAAGCTAAAGAAACTAATCTGAGTGAAAAAGAAACTACAACAAACTATATACAAATCTAAAACATATATATACAGTTTACTAACTAATATCTTAAAATAATAATTTTAATTATTAAATGTTCAGCGATTAATACAATCAAATCTCAATTAAATATGTACAGTATTTATAGAATACAAATTTTAATCGAAATTTGCAAAAATCATTTGTAAATTGTCTTATGACAGCGAAGCTATTATTTTTTGATTTTTAAAACTTTTCTGTGAAAAAAGTGAAATGAAAACTAACTAAGCTAAGAAATTAAGATAACAATATGTACTATACATCTATCTAAAAATACTGAGAATTATCGAATTTATTAACTATTAAACTGCAAATGACAAACTAACCTGTAGAAACACTTCCTATTTGTCCTGTTCACAGCACTCGGTTTAGCTGTTTGATGGGAGAAATCTGCACCAGATATTTCCACAAGCTTTTCGTAAACAGGAAGCAGGAATTCTCTTTGAGTACGAATGACAGAAAAAACAAGACATAAAACAATAACAATCTTATAATTTATAGATCATCACATTTAGATAAATCCCAATGCAAAGATTTGTATATAACTGTCCACTTAACAAAGAAGATAAACCTTTTTCTCATTAAATTGAAACAGGATAATCGCTGTACGCAAAATAAGAGACATCAAATATGGACAACACATAAACCAAATCACATCAACCTGCAACAAATTATGATAGCTAAAGTAGTCGATAATTTGACTACAAACTGATATGAGCAAAAATCAAAATAAAAGTTTGATGTATTTAAAGCTAAAGCTGTTACAAAACATCCACTTTCATTCTAGTCTGTATCCTCATAAGTCCATAGTCTTTGTTCTCCCAACAATGATGGGTTGTTTACAAAAAATAATGTGTATATAAAGGCCACAGGGTAAAACATCCCCTGTGGAAAGTATCAAAACTGTTCACAAAAAAATATGGGAACAATCTCCCAGATTACTATTTATGCCTAAGACTAACAACTTAAACTAAAACTATGTAACAAAAAGTATGTTCTCAACTGCCAAAGAAGATCCAATTCCCATTGAAATTCGTATATACCTGTAGATAGGCAAAAGTAAACAATTTTAGATAATGTTTTAATTGTAAAATCAACAAAAATCCTAATTTTATGACTAGCTAACAGAATCTCATGATTCTGTAGTTGTTCATATTTACAAACAAAATCGTTTTAAAACAATCAAATGATAAAAAAAATGCATGCGATCAATCAAACAGAGCCTTTACTACCAATTGAAAACAAGCAAATCACTCTTGCTAAAACAAACCAAATCTTTTATGCCAATTCAACATAAATGAAATCGTATTGAATTAATCGAATGGCAACAGGGACGTATGCGATCTGTCAAACAACTTTTTTATTACTAATTCAAAATAGACAGAATCGTTTTTGACAATTCAAAACTAACGAAATCGTTTTTGAATCAATTCAAACCAAACAGAACTATATTCCATTTATCAAACCAATCTTTGATGCTAATCCAATGCAAACACAATCAACTATGCTGATTCAAGAACAACAAAATCGTATTAAATCGATTCAATCAAAACAGAGCTATATTCGATTTACCAAACAAAATCATTTATTCTAATTTAAGAAAGACAGAATCATGCTAAAATTTAAACAAAATCATACCATCCATTGTGAAATCAAATCGAATCATGATGGTTGTAGCTGCTTACACTTTTTTTTCTTTAAAAAATCACATGTCCTGTAGATGTAAACCCTGCTGGCAGACTGTTTGAATATCCTTTGAGTTGATCAAGGGTTCAACAGGGGGTGAGAGTGTAGAGGGGTAATGGCAGGTCGAGTGAGAGGGGTTCTGAGACACAGGCCTGGAGAAGTAATAAACATTTTAGCAAATGCACACAGACCAAAACACACCTTTCATCCACGGAGAGGATATGAGATTTGACCTCTAAAACACAAGCTATAACTCTATAATAACCTAATTTATGAGGAAACCACCTGCAATGGAGGTAAAGGGGCTAATTTCGGTTCTAGGTTTTCAAGGGTTTGATATGATTGAAAACCGTTTGCCCAGATTCACCCATGTAAAAACGTGTCTCTAGGAGGCAATTACGTGGTTAGCCTAAGCAGTCTCCTCTGGCACTATCAAACCATAACATATTCTGGACACCATGGGGCTCAATTTGCACTACATGGGCCATAGGAGAGAGCACATAGTCAGCAGGGTAAATGGTGAGGAGGTTGGAAAGGGTAGACACAGGACCAAATGCTCACAGGTTTCCCCTAAAAAAGCAGGGGTAGCCTGAGATACAAGGCAGACATTAATGCCTAAGTGTGCGAGAGTGGTGGAATGAAATGAAACCATGCCAAACATTCATATTGATATGTACAATCGACGACGCCTTGGTAATTCAAATCATTCACATCAATATCCAAATATCAAATGGATTAATCACATACTCATCGAAAGCCATAACACTCATAACCAAAATACTTTGACCAAATATCAAATAACTATTTGGAAACCATAGTGTTCATAACCAAGAATTGGTTCGTATCTTAACTTAACAATAGTATGTGTATGTTTTTAAAATAAAACAACATTTCGAATATAGCACCAAAGCTTTGATCATAAAGTTTATGCGTTGTATGAAACCATTGCACCAAGGATTTAATCAAAGACACCAAAGATCATTGCATGGCGAACCTATAAATTGAAACCATATCAACCAAAAATGCAAAGTGAGTAAAGATTTTGGGTCTTGCCAACTGTATGACCATTATTGAGTTAGAGGTAAAATGACCACATGAACCAGAAGGATTCATAACAAGCCAGAGATGATTTTAATGCCATCGACATGACTTGTGACTCAAGGTTTTCACGCTTGCAGTCGTGAAAATGAAAACAAAAGCATGTGTGCAAATGCACAATATAATCGTGTCATTTTATTTAAAAGATTGCGATGAGTATTGAGGGTTCAAAACCCTTGTGTGGGAAGCTTCTAAGGAAAAGATAAAAATACAAAATGGCTGCCAACAATGGAGAAACACTGGTAGAAGCAGTTATCTCTGCCAAAAGAACAAATCCACATTATGATAATGAGAATAATTCTAACTCAAAAACAACCAGAAAATTGTTTAAACATCATCATTAATCAAAGAATTTTAGCTATGCTTAAAAGATGAAAACTGATAACAATCTTAAGACAAGCGAGTATTGATATTAAAGATAAAATCTCCAAAACTGTTGACAGAGCCACTGCTGCAAGTAGGCATTCACAGCCTCGTCAGGGTTTCATTGAACCCACTCTGATATCCATATCCTGCCAAGAAGTTGTCGATCGAAATAAAGGACATTTTAAGGTCAAGAGATTCCATATTTGCAGATTTTCATATACTCGACATTGCTTCGCTGCCAGCAGGCCTGTTCAGTACCCGAACGAAGTTGTCTTGGTGTCATGCATGCATTTACCCGCTGCCAGCAAACCTGTTCAGCATCCCGATGGGTTTACAAGCACTTCCCACAGCTCTTTTATGATTTATTTTTTAAAGATATATAATTGAGCGGGGTGATGCTGAAAATTATGATATTTTAGACATATTTTTACAGACCTTGAATAATTTCTTAAAACTTTCCTTGATTAAGATTCAGAGATGGTTTGTTTACAAAACCAACCTTCGAAAGCAGGGAGACATTTTCTGGGTTATTCCCTTAAGGAACAGGGACAGCGTAAGAAGATAATGGATGATTGTGACAAGATTTGCTTACAGATTGAAATCAATAAACTTCTTTCAAACAACAGGCTTTCCTTAACATAGATGTAAATTTCAGAAGCATATCACAATTGATGTTTAGACAACTTTTCAGCAGTGATTTCAGAGAATTTTTTTTCTGTTTTCTTTGTTTGACCAGTTCATTATGCAAGCATGTGTGTTTCAAAAGAAAGACTGATAAGCATAAAAGGAAATAAAACACACCAGCAAAAAGAGATTTGAAAGAAAAGAAATCCAAAAAACAAAAGAAAATATGTATAGAACGTGTATATGAAAATCTCCTGCAACAAATCCCTTGGGAAATTGAAAGAAAGAAAAAAAATATCCTATTTGATGGGAAATCAGTCTTACTCGTGGTACCTTGGGTCAGGGTTGATTTAGATTTATTTATCTCTTTACTTTCCATCTAATATTTTCATGACGATACTGCGTTTTTGAAAATAAACGTTCAACTAGAAGTAAAGAGAAAAGGATCAAGAGAACTTCCCTGACAACAATTGTATTATGGTTCTCGTGGTATGGTCACTTGCATTCATGACTGCATTATTACAAAGAGAAATAGTGAGAAATAAAACTGAAAGAAAACCTATTAATAAACCTACCCTAACTATTAAACAAATCAGAATACTATGTGAAGTCATGATTCCAATGTAGCCATCAGAGTAACTCTAATCCTGCAATGGAAACAAGATCAAGCATTACTAATAAGAATGGTAATATATCAACAAATGACAGAAACATATCACACTTACCTTCAAAATCATCATCTAAAAACAAAGTAAGCATGATCTTACCATTTCCTTGGATATTCTTGTTGCACGAATCCTCCAGCCATTGCGCAATCTTGTCGTGATAAGGGTCATATTGGCATGGGCGAGTGTAAGTAGGTTTGAAAAACTTCTCAGGATTATGAGGAAATGGAATAACCATCAGCCAAGGCTGAAATTCCCCATCCTCCTGACAGTTCTCTAAGTGTTCATTAATTTCTTCACATGGAGGATCTAAAAGAAATATGTCATGCCTACTTCCAAGATACTTAGGTAAAAAGAAAGCAAGCTCAACTTTGTCTTTATTATGAATTTTTTTTATATATGAATATTCAAGCCATCCTAAGATCTTGTCACCAAGATGGGGATGCAAACCAAGACTTTGATGAAACGAATACATCAATAGGAAAATCATCATAGGAGGATTCGTACAATCAATTAGATCATTGGTTTGAATGTTTCCTTCGATGAGATTGATCATTTCAAAATGTGAAGCATAAAAATTAATATTCGAGCTAATTAAAGAACGAATATGCAACTTAGAATGTTTGATCTCCATAAAATATAATGCATCATCCTTTTCAACAATAAATTTTGTAAAATCATCTCGCAATAGGTCCTTTTCCCATGTGAGTGATGGAAGTGAACAAGCGTCAAATCCGGTTTTATCAATGTTATGCTCGGAATTAATTTCACCAAAATTTAGCATATTGAAAGGATATGATTGTGGTGGAAGAGAGTATGATGTTGTAGGTAAGATATCAAGTCCACCAGAATCTAGGAATAGATCATGATATAAAGAATAAAAGGAATAAGAAATAAGCAAATGAAAAGAATCTCTTGAACTATGATACTCAACAATGGTATTCTCAAGACAATTCTCTTCACTTTCTTTAAAATTCTCACTCTGTTTCAGTGACGAATTCCTCAACATAATATGATCATCTAGATTTGCCTTTTGTGTGATAGATAATTCAAAATTTATGTGACAAACATCTAGTCTTTCCTGTGAACAAGGTGCATTTTGAGGATGAAGGTTTAAGGTTTCTTCTTCTAGTTGCATATCTTCTTCTCTAATCAGTTTCATAGGAGTACTAGAACATTCAAGATGATTTTCATCGCTTAAGTGTTCTTTGATGACTAAT
>JASDQU010190941.1:0-20147 GCA_032191745.1 Picea mariana
AAAATATGTTGAAATATCTTCATTTTCATCAATCTTCAAATTTTCAAATTCCTCTCTATGTCGTTGAAGCTTGACCTGCTTAAATTTTGGATCACATTCATAGATACTCTTGATTTTGTACCATACCTCTTTAGTAGTGATGCATCCCATCACTTTGATGGAAATGGTTGGTGTCAATGCTCCTAGAATAACATGTTTGGATTTTGAATTACAACTCATAAGCTTCTTCTCATTTGGATCGGTTTGAACATTCTTTGGGATTACATAGCCATTTACAACTGAGTACCAAATGTCTACTCCCAAAGTTGTTAGGTATGTTTTCACTATATCACTCCAGTATGCATAATTGCTTCCATCAAATCGTTGAATCCCATTTGGAATGTGCTCATGGTCATTCATCTCTGCTCAGGATTTTCCTTCCAGTGGTTAAACTGTTATGAAGGCAACCTGCTCTGAAATAATTGATGATACTGAGAGGGGGGTGAATTAGCATCAAGTGCAATTTAAAAAAAAAATCAACTTATACTTCAACCAGATTATATATTCAATTATATCCAATGCGCAATGGACAATAGTAGAATATTTACACCAATACACCACAATACACCATGCATAATATATGAGAAATAACAAATAGTTATTGTTCAAAGGAAGTAATGACTTCCAAAGGTAGCTGCAACTTCCAAATAAAAAGGGAGGGATAAACCTCCAAAAGGAAGATACAATCCTCTAATATCAAGAGAGGGTTGACCTCCCCATCCTTGCCCCTTCCTTCCACCCAAGAATATATGAGAGATAATAAAACGTTACATTAAATTATCACCATCAACCAACCATCACATAGAACCTGATAATGCTTCCTAAGACTTCTTCAACTTCTACAATTATTCACTTACTAGAATACTTTGATCCTTTAGATAATATAACTCAATGTATTCTCTAAAAATCCTCTAAGTTCCACTCCTTGAATCCTTCGAGAAAAGGAGTTATAGAGAAAATGGTAGACCTTATTCAATTTCGGTTTATTCAGGAGATCAAACTTGTACAACATGCCCCACACTAAATATTTAACATAACATTATGAAATTTGTAAGCAGGAAACTAAAGCCAATACTCTTTCCAATGCAATTGGTCTCACTTAATTTGGATTCTCTATGAAGAAGTTATCATTTTTTTACCCGGAACACCTGTTTATGACTAGCTTCAGGACTAGTCAAAAACCCTATATTCCACAGACCGTATCTCCAAAATTATAGAGAATAAAGAGTTGAAATGTTTACCATAGGCACCTAGATATGTCTTCTCAATAGCATACAAATTTTACCATCTGAATCGTTCTAGAAAACAAGTTATAGAGAAAATGGTAAGATGACCTGTAAATAACATACCTTAGAACACATCACCAAAAGACTTCATCCTCCCTTGAAATTCGGTCTTATTTACTTCAAATTTCCTCTGAAATTAGACTTGCATATCCTTTTTCATTACAAAACTTGTGTGTGTTGAAAAATGAATGTATAATGAGATGTATTTATACCCTTTATGTCACTTCCTTTTAACATTAGGGCCGGCATGGAGTTTCTGTTTCAATTCACATTGTCATCTTCAAAAATTCATTTCTCTTCAATCGTGAGGATCCACATGACGTGCCACATACCATCGTAAGAGGAATCACTTATACTATCCATCCATGGGTTTTTTACCTACATGTGTAATTTCCTTCAGGTCTATCTACTTTGATCAACTGTTGGGTCCAAAATCCAATGGCTAGGGTTGACATCAATGACAACAAGCAATCTTCCAACACCGACTACGCACCATTGTACTATTAGAATTTGATTAGTTGTTGATGGTATTTGGATAATTAGATCTTTGAATCTTTTGTCGTATTTACATATTGAATTGCCTAGTCATTTCTTTATTTCTTTCAGTTTTTCTGCAGCCAAGTGTGTAACATCTTGGACCTTGAAAAATGATAAAAAAATTCTCTTTATTTACGATTTTGATTGGTTTTGATTTTCTGTGAAATTAATGAACCAAGTTAGATCACGGTGTCAAAGAGAAGCACCAAATTGTACCATATGCTTATCTTCATCTGAGATGTCGGTCGCATCCCATAATTTGTCGCATACAAACCAATGTCTTCTTGGGTCTTTATCTCCTTCATAAAGGGGAATATTATTGAGTCCCATGGTTGCTTTAAAAATGCTAGATTTTTGTGATCCTCGACTTATTACACTTTTCGACTGGGATGTAGGATTCTTAGTTGGTTTTTCTTTTTTCAACTTGTTTGTCGATTGCTCTTTTGAAAAATGTTATTCAAGGAGTAATTTCTTCTTGCTTTCTCGAAAAGTTACTTCTTAGGCCTAACAACTTTGGTCTTTATATTCGACAATATGTCGTTCTATCAGACATGTCGGTTCACAATTATAATCATTAAATTTTGTTCTCTTGATAAAATATTTAGTAGGGCGGTTGGGTCTACCAAATCCTTGATGTGAATGAGTGTTGTATCGACTTCATTTCTTTCTGGCTTGACAATTAGTGTGTTGCGTAAATGTCCATTCTCATCGATTCTATAACATAATATTACAGATTGTTCGTCGATCTGAAGTATTTGTTGAAGGAATTCTCTAATTTGAGGTTTGGTTACTTAAACAGGAGGAGAGCATATCGTCGGTCCTGACTCTTTATAATCCATGCTTTCATCTTGGTTTTCTAGTTCATGGGAACCCATGTTAGCCTCTATCAATTGTGCTTCATTACTTTTGTTAGGTATCTTTGTGGATGTTATTTTTGTCAGCTCTGATCAATTTATTTTAGATTCGGACTACTCACACGCTCTATCATGATGATCTCCTCCGACCATTTTTCTATTCAACTTCTGACTGATCCACAGGTTACAAATCTCCTCTCTTTTCTTTTTTCTCTTGTCTCGCTCCAATTTTTGAATGTTTGACGTTTGTTTGTAAATTTTCTTCCCTCTTGAAGAAATTTATGCTTGAGTTGACCGAACGTTGGTATGCTCTTTTCTTATAGCAATGTATATATTATTCGATCCTCGAACGTTGCCCTGCCTTAATTCGAGTTGGTGAATATGGTCATGTTTATTTTTTCAAGAAGTATTCCCACACTTGTTTTGTATGTTTGCACCTTGCTTCTAGGAATTTGGCCCACTTTTCGTCTCTCTCTTCCTAGTGACTATTTTTTGGTGGTGTACCAAGTCGAGGTTGAAATTCGACAATGTCACCTATGCCTTTTTCAAGAAAAAAATTGTAAAGTAGTATGGGAATTGTGCACAGGAATCCGTTGTGTAGCTCCATGTAGAATTTGTCTTTTATTGTATCGAGGGATGTTCAATCCTTAATATATATATTTTTTATTTAATCTTCAATGATTCTTTCATCCCACTCATGCAAATTTGTTCTACCCTCATTTGTAATATTGAGGATTAATGTTTTGTCGGGAGTCAATTTACACATTACTAGATTTGTTGATGTACTCAAACAAGGATTAAGGGACAACTTCTAGAAATATTTTGTGGGTCTCTGATAAAAATCACGATCATGCTTTTGCTAGTGTTAGTTTGTTTCTTCTTGCATAATTCTTAATGTTATTTTCAATTTTTTTCTCCCATCATTCACATATGTCTTGTAAATTTATCTTATATGTGATATTCTACATGTCAGGGCTCAGAAATAACAACAACAGAACCAATGTTGTAATCCAGGGAAAAGTAGGGGAGTGTTACTAGTAGTTCAATACATAAGCAAGCATAGTTTCACATAGACATACATATAGAAAAAAACATACACAAAGTAGTGGAATCCCAAAGAACAACCTTTATTAGATATATGATTCAATACAACACAATCTCCCTCTTCTCTCATACAATATACTAGTCTATTTATACCTACATATTATGTTACCAGGAAGTTGTAACTACTTAATTTCCTGGGTTCGTCTGTTAAAAAAACTTTTGACTGACTTATACTTTTGACTTCGAGAGTCAAACGACTAACTTTGATTCGACCATCAGGTCTAGTCGATAGAGTCGACTAGCCCTTACAACAAGGAAAAAGTCCCTTACTACTTTCAACGAGTTCTCTTTTATAAGATAAGAGAGACTCCTCATTTGTTGTGACTCTTCATTTCATTTCCCCATGTTTTCTCATTCTTCATTTCAAATTTCTTTTACATTTTCTTAAGTGAATAGGAGAACATTATAAACAAAAGTTTAATATACTCTTTAATATTTATTATCGCTCTAAGGAAATTTACAAATGATATTCATTTAAAAATATTATTAACTCTTCCCATTGGTGTCCTCTTTTGTTCCTCAAGTTATTTTGGTATTTTTATTTGTTAATAAACTGAATAAGATCATCCCATCTACTTCTTATATTTCTCAGTGTTCCATTGTGCCCTTGTAGGTCCGATTTATATTTTTGTAGCTTCATATATGATTGTCATAACATTGCACAACCCATTTTCTAATTAAATTTATCCTCTTCTAATTTATCAATTTTCTAAGAATTTTTTCTATCAATCTATTAATAATTGTTGTTCCATCATGTTCTATTTTATGTTATCTATCCGACGAGCTATCCTGAGCCTGATTTTGTTTTCTGTAGCCTCATATATGGTCATCTGAAGTTTGCACAATCAATTTTCCCCTCAAATTCATGACTTTATGTTTTTAACTTTTTATAGGATTTTTCATCACTATTTTTGCATGAATCCCTCTCCCAGTGCATTCTTCATATTGATACCTTTCCAATGAGGTATAATGGGCTCAATTATAACACATGTAGCTCAATATATGTTCATTTGAAATTATGTGCTCAACAACCCTTGATCTGTCCATGGGGGAATCTGATTTGTCGATCTTCAACCTAAAAATCATTGTACCACATGCATGAGGTAATTCAATATTGAATGTTAATATAGTTTTTATCCCCTTTAGTTGATTTGTGTAAGAACCTAGAAGATACATAGGACCTAAGGCTTGATGATCTCTCCCACTCCAATGAGCTAGCACTCTGATGGATCCATCAAACTCTGATGGCACTCACTCAACTCCAACAGACTATCTCCCTGATGGAATAAGGATTTAAATAAATATCTAAATAATAATACTATGATGCCCTGATGGCATAAGGACTTAAATAAATATTTAAATAATAATACTATGATTCCATAGCTTCTCGGTGGTATTGAATAATATTTAAAATAATAAAAATATTAATCTGAAAACCTAAGTGTCATGCACATGAATTCGTGAAGGTTTGACTTATTGGAAACCTTTGGTAAAATTAGAGTGTAAAACCTTATGATGACACCATTCTGATGGGATATTGAGATGGGTTCATTCTAATGGGATCTCACACTCTCATAGAATAATATTTTGATGGCCTCATCAAGATCTGATGGTTAGAAGTCACTTAAGGAGTTTTAAACAGAGTCTGATGCACTAGTAACTCCAATGGCTCATCCCAGTGGGGTTAAAAAATATTTAAATAATGCTAAAAAAAAATGCATGTATTCGGGAAGGGGAGGAGGGGATTCCAAGAATTAGGGAGGTCTTCCCGGGGGAAGGGATTCTTGGAAAAGTAAGAGGTATGTATTAATGGTAATTCCCAATGGGAATTTACCGAGAAGTGAAGGTGAAGACCAATGGAAAGAAGCCCGTGAAGAATTCTAATGAAATATCATGTTGTAGACCAATGGGTGAGGGGGAAAATGAAACATTTAAGTTAAAATTGAAACTAAATGAAATTAAATAAGAAAAATAAAATGAAAATATAAAACCTAGGACTTAGGGGAAGAATGGGAAAAACAAAAATAAAATTAAAATGAAAAATAAATAAAAGATAAGAAATAAATGAATATATATATACACATATATAAAAAATAAAAAAGTCAAATTGTTTCTAATTTTACAAGAATATGAAAAAAGAATGAGAATGTACATATTATACATTAGGGTTTTAAGAAAAACACACCATGTAAAAAATAGTTTACCCATACAAAACAAATTTGACCCGTGTAAAAACATTTCTAAAGAAAATTTAATTTTTCCCATGTAAAAAATAAATATCAATAGTAACTTTGGGGAAAACCTTGGGAAATTACCATGTGCAATCAAAACCATGTGGTTTTGCAAAACCAAGGGAAAAATACAAATGGAAATAAATAAATACAAAAATAAAAATAAATAAATAAATAAAATAAAAATAAACAAATTATGTACAAATAAAAATAAAAATAAAAATAAATTAGGAAAATGAGGCCAAGTTACACATGAGTCAAGGTTCCATGCCAGTCATGCTTCCACATCAGTTAGGGTTCCTCACCTAGGGACCGAAAATAGGAGCATGTCGTATTAGGTGGAGTAGTCGGGTATCAAGTTGAGTAGGTATGTCTTATGAAGATTATGATCATTCAAATTCAGATGTGACAAATGGAAAGCGATCAAGGGGGTAAAAAGATGAAGCGTCATATGACACAATAATGTCACACAAAGAGACTCACATGATAAAAGGATATCGAGTCTAGCTAGGCGCACAATACATGTCAATCCAGTCAAACTGAACATCTCAGAGGGAAGACTCGATATGAGTGCAAAGAGAGGGAATATGATCAGATCAAGAAAAAGGTTCTTAAGTTAGGCCACAATGCATGAAACAAGTTACAACAAGTAGTGAACAAGAATTGGGTGGCAACATGACAAGGTTACACATCCAAGAATCTCAATAGGTATTTGTCTTGGGTTTTTGGAGAGAGGGGACATTGAAAGAAGAACTCGATAGAGATCAATCTGAAAAATATCACACCTTTCAAACCTCAGGAATATCACAATGGACTTCACTTAGCGGCCCAATGAGACAAACTAGGTGAGGGGATTCCTATAGGATTTCGACCTTCAATATTTGGACCATTCTTGAGACAATGCACACTTAGAACTATGAACGAGGATTCCCGATAGAGTAAATTTGATTAGCTCGAAGGATTGGACTGCGAGAAAGGTGTATCTGATAGTTTTGCTAGCTTCAAACCTATGGGAAACAATAATCAAAGGTGAATCCACTTCTCGATGAGGGAGAGCATGGTAAGAATTAAAGTTCTAGATAAGATCAAGGTTTCTACCTCATCGATGAAATGGTGATAAAAAATGAATACAACTAAGGTTCAAGCAAGACAAGGTTTAACTTCGACTACTGACTATTGGCTTCAAACGATAGAGAATATTTGCATAGGGAGGAGTCTAGGAAATAGGAAGAACATCAAGGAATTCCCAACATGCATTTCAAAGCTGGAGTAGTCATGTAAATGAAGTGCCCATGCAAACCTTCTCCTACAACCAAGGAAAATATGAGATCTTTTATGAGAGGATAAGACACTTTCCATTACACAATAAACATTACATTCTCTTCCTTCAATAAACTTATAAATGAGTCTTGGGTTTGTTCAAAGATAATCATGGGTGTTTATAGATAAGTGTCATGAAAAATGCATGTGTCAATTCTCAAACTCAAAATAAGGATTAGTGATTTTGTGATTCTAGTGAAGAGTTCAGAACATAAGAGTATGATCAAGACATGAGAGAATAAATATGAAAACATTAGGCACAACATGCAAGCAAGAGGATGCAAAATTTAAGTTATCCATTCATAAAATCCTCAAAAATAAGCTCATTTAAGACAATCATCAATCAATATCAAGCCCCTGACTCTTTCAAGTGTAATGTACCCAGCCACCCATAGGCTTGGCATGCTACTTTAAAATACACTTCAAAACCGATTTTGAATTATGATAATAATTAATTAAAAAATAAGCATGAAAGCCTTATATGCATTAATCAAGATCCATGCTAGAGCATAAAAGAAATAAGTAGTGTGTCATGCATAGCAAATAACCAGCAAGCTGAGACATTATAAATACATATCTCATAGATTNTATGAATCCACAAGGATCGGTCCTAACACAAATCTAAAACACACAATAGTTGGATAACTAGCTCTCAGGTTTTCCCAACCACACAACAATCCTAATTTCCATCTCTCTTTCCCCTTCATTCTGCACAACCCAAAGAAATGAACCCCTTTCTCTACCATGCACTCCATTAGGTTTTTCCATTTCTCTCTAGGGCTTCAGTACTACTGGTCAATAAATATCCCTACTGGAAACTCCAAGGACTCTCAATTATAGATAGTTCTCTATGAACTACCATCAATCTCATGCACATATGAATCCATTACCTCCTGGAATGATTCAATAATTTATTACAGCCATCTAGCAATGGCTCTCCTCTTCTATCCATTTGTTTCCATGCCCATCCCAAGAGCACACAAATTAGCAAGAATGGGAAACGAAAAATAAAAGAGTGAGAAGAGTGTAAGATTGAATGGAGAAGAACAAAGAATAACCCCCAAAATATCCCACACGTAGGGTTTATATAATTACATGAAATCAAGAACCACATGGCCTCCCCAATAAGCTCATGTAAACACTTTTCTCAATTAAAACCAATATGGGTAAATAAAATATAATAAAAATATGTATCCCCTTTAGCCCCCTCTCTCATGGAATCATAACCTCATATATCTTGTCCTTGTTTGTATTGCATCAAATGATGTATTTTATTAATATATATAGAACTTAGAAGTATTGCATTTCTAGGTACTCCAATCCCTTTTCAACTTTACCAGATCACCAGCCTAAGTCCCAATTACATAATACATTCTAGTTCATAGGGATCAAAATCGGGGTGTTACATCCCCCTCTCCTAATTTTGGCATTGTCATCAGTGCACAACACCATACCATTGTTCATACAATTCTAGGGGCTCTGGCCTTTAATATGCACAGGAAATACAACCAATTGCTTATATACATAGGCACTCTGGCCTAAAATAAAAACATTCATACATATGCATTCTTACCCAAAATAAGTATATTGATCTTCAAAATTGATATTTTTGGGAACAATTCCAACCAACAATCTCTGTTTCCCTATTATCTTTCAAAACCCAAAGAAATGAAACCCTTTCTCTGTCATGCAATCCCTTAGGTTGTTCCACTTCTCTCCAGGGCTCCAGTGCACTCGGTTAGGAAGTTTCAGAGTTGCAGCTCCAATAAATCCAACTGCGACAAGTCCATTGGACTCTCTTCATTCCATTCATTTGTCATTAAGCTCAATTTCATTCTGGTTCTCTTATTCATGAGCTTCCAACTTCAATAGCCAACATCTCATCTGTACTATAAACATATAGTCATAATGAGATATTTTTATAACAATTTTCAATCATAAATGTCAAATTTGTTTTATACAAGAAAACTGAATTTCCAAGCATGAGATTCCAACTCATAATTTGTAACACACCCAACCACCCAAAGGTCGGGCTATGCCACTTAAACAAGCTGCAACACACCCAACCACCCGCAGGCTAGGCATGTTTCAGTCCCAAGACCTAGTTCTATGATCTCTAATTCACAAACAAAGGACTTCTCAACAATGTTAGAAGCATGCACACCACATGCATAACACAAGATCCATGTCACAACATAAAATAGATAAACAACATGCCATGCATAACAAATAACCAACAAACAAGAACATTAGAATACATATCTCAGAGATAATTAAATACACAATGACATACATTAAATAGAAAACACAGAGAGCACTTATCTTTGCAAGTAAACATTCACCAACTGGTTGTGGACCAAGGACGTTCCTCCTAACCATAGACGGTGTTGTTCATTTACTCTCAATAGCAGGTCACCCCTGAGCCAAGGCTATGAATACACAAGGATAGGTTCTAGGCCAATTATAAATACACAGTAGTTAGCTAAGTAGCTCTCAGGTTTCCCAACCTCACAACAATCCTAATTTCCATCTCTCTTTCCCCCCTCAGCCTGCACAACCCCAAGAAATGAACACCTTTCTTTGCCATGTAGTCCCTGAGGTTGTTCCATTTATCTCCAAGGCTCCAGTGCTACTGGTCAGGAATATCCCTACTGTAAATTCCAAGGACTCTCAGTTGTGGACAGTTCCATCCGAATTGCCATCAAGTTCATGCACACAGGCATCCATTCCCTCTGGGAATGATCAATAAATCATTACATCCATTCAATGATGGCTCTCCTCTTTCTGCCATTCGTTTCCATGCTCAGCCCAAGAGCACACAAACTAGCAGTAGTGAGTGAAGAGGAAGAAGAACGAGTGAACCAGTGAGAAGAGGACAAACCAAGGGAGGAACGACCCCAAAACAACCCCCAACGAATGTTTAAATAATTACATGAAGACAAGAGCCACATGGCCTCCCTCCCAAGAAGCTCATGTAACCCCCTCTTCTCCATAAAATCAATTATGGGTAAATAAAATAATAATAACAAGACTTAGCCCCTCAATCCCCCTCTCTTGTGGAATCATAGCCCCCTATCTCTTTTGTCCTTGTTGGTCTTGCAACCAGTGGTGTATTTTATTAATTTATAGGAAGTATTACATTTCCTAGGCACTATGGCCCCTTTTCAACTTTACCAGCTTACCAGCCTAAGCCATATTTACATAATACATTATAGTTTATAAGGTTTAGAACTGGGATGTTACATCCCCCTCCCCTTATTTTGGCACTACCCTCAGAGCACAACACCATTCCAATGTTATTAACATTACAATTCCAAGCCCTTTGGCCTCAATTCACATAGACAATCCAACCCAATCTTATATACATAGGCAATCTGGCCTAAAACATGTATGCATAGGCATTCCAACCCAAAACATGTATGACGATCTTCAGAATTTATATTTCTAGCATCAGTTCCAACCAACAATGTCTCCTTCCCTCTTAGCCCCGCACAAACCAAAGAAATGAACCCCTTTCTCTACCATGCAGTCCCTCAGGCTGTTCCACTTCTCCCCAGCATCAATGCACAAGGCTAGGAAGTTTCAGAGTTGTGGGTTCCAGAAATCCAGTTGTAGCAAGTCCATTGAACTTTCTTCCTTCCATGCTTTTGTCATTTAGTTTCTCCAACATCACCTTCTTATCTCTCATAGTCTGGTACTTTTCTGTATCTTCAACATTCATTGTTTTCCTACAATATTTCAAATTAGCGAGCATGTCAGTTCAAAATTTGTGCATAAAATTCTCATTCTTTCTCATATTGTAAGAGTAAATTTCCATAATCCAATACAATACTTATCTATGTGATTCATGGATCTACATCCATATGGTTGTCTCGTTAACTTGGCTTAGTGTTTTCCTTGACGTACCCATTTTGTGCATGACCCCAATCAAGAGCTAACAAAATATCATCTTCCTTGTGGTCACTCACTTTCCAGGCCCAGGCTCAGGCATCCCCTTTTCTGCTATGCAGTCCCTCAGGCAATCCATGTTGCCTGACCAAGGTTCTCTTGCACAATATGTTTTCTAGAGACATAGGGTTCTCATGTCAAAACAGTAGCCTTTTACATTCTTTCTAGCTTGCATATCCAACATCTCATCCGCATTATACACATATTGTCATCATGAGATATCATTATAACCATTTCAAACATAAATGTCAAATATGTTTTATACAGGAAAATAAAATTTTCCAAGCATGATCTTTCTGCTCATAATGGTTGTCTCTGCAGTTGTAGATATCAATCTTCCTTATGGGCTTACATCCCTGCCATATCCAAGACCATTCTACCTGCAATTTCTTCAATTTACATTCAGCTGAAACAATTCGTCAGTAATTATCAAATCATAATTCCCAAAACTGTTTTATATAGGAAAAATAAAACTTCTAGACATGAACTTATACTCATAACAATTTGACTCTTGCAACAATAGGCATTGGTCTTCTTTATGGTCTTAGAATACTTCCATATCCCAGACCCCTTTCCTCATGCAATTTCAACATTCCTCAGCCAAACAAATTGTCAATATCTCATGTACAAGATATACATTTTCATGGAAATGATTCAAAACAAAATCACAAAGTGCTCTCAGAATTGTTTACAACTATAATGCAATTACTTCTATTAATCCAACTATCAATTGGATTGAACTCATCATTACATACACATGTATTATCAATAACACCGACTTTTCATAATGCAACATTTAATAAGATAACAATCAATGTGCCAATACCCATGGTCACATCTACACAATGCATCCATGCATTTACTACATAATACCACATAACTATGTCATGTATTCCACCATGATGAGCTGGAAGGTCTGGCTAATGATTCAACACATCATCCACACACTTCCTACTGCTTGCCTAACTATTTGGTTACCTTCCTTTTCCACCCAAACACAACACCAAGAATACAATCCTTAAGTGATCTTCAGTGTTGGCAAAGAGGTTGCAATCCAAATATCAGATATACATTAGATACTATTGAGCACTCGCATAGAGCTATAGCCCTTCCATATCCAACCATATTATGGTCCCACACTTGACTAGCTCTATGGATATTCATTGTTATATAAGGAGTATGTCTCCTGAATTACCTGGTTATGATCCCATAACCAATCATAACATAATATGCAACTGACATTTTATCTAAGTGCATTCTAGCATCAACAACACTTACACACTCTAGGCCTTTAGCCATTACATATCAATTTAAATACTGAAAATTAACTGAGGGAATCCTTACCTCGATCCCCTTCAACATGTATGCATCAAGGGAAACTAAATCCATACCTTCCTGGTTATTACCAACCTGCTTGTTGTTGTCTGACCAACTGATATTTGTAGAAGCTCACAAAATTCCCCCTTCATCATTTTGATCACTATTCCTGCCATCCTCATGGGTCTTCACATTGATGGAAATTATAAGCAACAACAACATCCACATATTTAACCTTGCTGTATCATTTTTCCTGAATACATAATCCATCCTTAGTCATACTCAAACATTATTTCATAATAACAGACTATTCTAAGTTCACTAGCATGTTATATTCATATCCAAGCATGTACATATGAAAAAATACACATCTATATGCACCAAGCATTTACTGTCAGCATGCCTACTAATTCATATGCATTTTAACTTCATTGTATGCTTCATGCACTCTAGTGCATTTCTGTTTCAATTCACTTATTTATTTATCTATTTCTATTGTAGTTGGTTGTCCTTGAATTCCTTTAGATCCTTGATTCCTTGCGTGCTCCCGTTCTTCTCATCTGCACTATGGTTCCCTGGGTCTGAACACTTTTCCAGCCATGTTCCACCTGGCCATTCTTTCCCACTTAGTACCATTCCCCAATCGAAATCCATTTTCATTCAGTGCCACTTTTGAAGTGAGAGAGAATTCCAATTCCTCTGCATTGGAATCTTTTTTCCACCGTGAACTCTGTTTTAAGCTTTTAGACACTAGATAAGTCATATCTAACAAATCCTTCCCTAGAACTCCTATGATTGACACATAGAAATTATTCACACACCACCTCTTAAGCTCTTTGTTTCCTTCCACATCAAGCTTGCAACTCTCTACACATATCTACCTTTAAGGCTATGGAGCCTTACTTTTCCTTTCTATGCCCATTAATGACATTATTCACCTGCTAGCTTCATGTCCCATGTGAGGATTGTTTCTTTTGTAGTACGTCATCCAACTTTTGTAAGCAAAGTCATGCCTCCATGACCCTAACATATGATCCTATTCTTGAATTGATCTGGTTATACCTTTAATCCTGATAAACCTGCAAGAAACCATCTTGTTAGAGCTATACATATCATACAAAAATTGTCAATTAAATTTATAGGTACCTTTTCATTTAAGTGATAATATTATTTTTTAATTAATATCATTTTTCCTTTTTATATGAATTAACTCTTTTTTTATCATGATTGTGTGTCAGTTCTTTTGTCTTCATGAGTTGATCACAGACATGGATCGACTCATTATATCATACTCATGCTTCTGTTGTGTTCTCAGTTCCCAAATAGATCATATTTTGACCCTTTATCAAGTCCATGTATTATTCTAGTGTTAACTCTCTATCGAATTAAATCTTTATGAGGCGCTTCCTTCAAACCATTTACATATGACCAAATGTGCAAAACCACGGGCTTATTGATTTGAGTGTTGCCTCTTCTTTTACCTTTGTTTCTTAATGTAAACCCCCTTTTCCTAAGGTTGCATGACCTCCCGGTCAAGGGTATTCAATCCCGAGCCGAATTGGCTCTCTGAAACCTTGATGGTTTCGTTTTGTATCTAAACACATGCCCTTCGGAATTTCTAGCACAGTTTCGATGGCCCCTATGACCTTCTCCTTGGCCCTTGTGAAAAATCTCAGAGTTGGCACTAGCTCCTTTTTCTCTTGGCCCCTCCTTAGATGTGACCTTAGGCGGTGACCTCACGTAGACGCGCGATTGCGGCCACGCTCAAAGGTGGTTTGGAATGAAACTACTTTTCACCCTACAATTCACCTCGAGCCACCACGTATCCATTTTCCAAAACTGTGGTCTCGATTGTGGACCGCTCTCGACTTTGTAAAGCCCGAGTGCCTTGCATCCCCACAATGTGAGGTGACTGTTGAAATCATGATCTTGACAATGCTTCTAAACAAATGACTGAGATATACCTCTTGGGAACCAAGAGTTCAAATTTACCTCTCCCAGATCGACTATTGTGGTCGTTTCATAATTCTGGAGTTTATAATTATCAAATCTCAAACTTTACTTCCCTCAAGATACACGGGATTCTTCCATGCATCCTTTTGAATTGGATGGTGGGGAATTAATTTGAACGATCCGACGATCGATGTTTACTTTGGGTCCTTACCCGGAATCCACAACTTCATGCCGTCTGTTCTCCTAATCTGATGGTTCATGTCTACTTTGGACGATCTGACAGTCGACGTTTACTTCGGGTCTTCGGCTCTCTGGGCTTCGGAAGTTTCAACTCTCAATTGAAAAATCTCGAAATAATTTCTTCTGAGTCCATGATCCATCACCACGTAGAGAAATACTGTAAGTGGACATGTGGTCCAATCAGGTGGGTGACACGTGTCACATCCTATCTGACATTTCAATCATCTGCATGCTCAAAACTTACTAACATGTGGCATACATCCCATGTGTCCACGTCATCCCCGGTGACATCCGCAAGCCAGGTCACTTTGGAAATTCTAGGGTTTTCATCACCTCCTGGTGACATCATCGTGCCCCACAACTTCGGCTCTTCGGGATTCACGACGTTGAGAGTTTTCACACTAGCACACTTTCAATTCTCCCTAACTGTGATTTGCTGAACCGACCAAACTTCCACTATGTGTCTCCCTTATCAGACGACCCATATTAACCCTGAACTTTGAGACTTTAGAAGTTATCGCAACAAGGATCAATGACTGCAATTCCTTCGGGCCTTCAGACTTTGGAAAACTCAAACTTCAACTTTTTTCCGAAATGTTTTTATCCGAAGCTCGCGATCTACTGACGCATGTTTCCCACGGATCGACGACTACGATTTCTTTGGGTCTTCATACTTTGGAGAACTCAACTCTCAACCCTCTCTTTTCCATGAAGTGCGTGGATTTATGTTGCATGTCCTCCTAGATCAGATGGCTACAACATACTCGACCACCCAGAGGCCAGGCTATGCCACTTAAACAGGTTGCAACACACCCAACCACCCGCAGGCTATGCATGTTGCAGTCCCAAGAATCGGTTCTTTTCTCTCTAATTTAAAAACAAAGGACTTCTCAACAATGTTAGAAGCATGCACACTACACGCATAAGACAAGATCCATGTCACAACATACAAGATATAAAAAACGTGCCATGCAAAAAAAATAACCAACAGACAGACACATTAGAATACATATCTCAGAGATAATTAAATACACACCAGAATACATTAAACAAAAAACATAGAGAGCACTTATCTTTACAAGTAAACGTTCACCAACTAGCTGCAGACCAAGGATGTTCCTCCCAACCATAGACGTTGTTGTTCATTTAATATCAAAAACATGTCACCTCCGAACCAGGGATATGAATCCTCAAGGATGGGTCCTAGGCCAATTCTAAATACACAGTAGTTGGCTAAGTAGCTCTCAGGTTTCCCAACCTCACAACAATCCTAATTTCCAGCTCTCTTTCCCCCTCAGCCTGCACAAACCCAATAAATGAACACCTTTCTCTGCCATGCATTCCTTGAGGTTGTTCCATTTCTCTCCAAGGCTCCAGTGCTACTGGTCGAGAAATCTCCCTACTGGAAATTCCAAGGACTCTCAGTTGTGGACAGTTCCATCTGAACTTCCATCAAGTTCATGCACACAGGAATCCATTCCCTCCAGGAATGATTAGTAAATCATTACATCCATTCAAAAATGGCTCTCCTCTTCCTGCCATTTGTTTCCATGCTCAGCCCAAGAGCACATGAACTAGCAGTAGTGATTGAAGAGGAAGAAGAACGAGTGAACCAGTGATAAGAGGACGAACCAAGATAAGAACAACCCCAAAACAACCCCTAATGAATGTTTAAATAATTAGATGAAGACAAGAGCCACATGGCCTCCCTCCCAAGAAGCTCATCTAAACCCCTCTTATCCATAAAATCAATTATGGGTAAACAAAATAATAATAACAAGACTTATCCCCTCAAACCCCCTCTCTCGTGGAATCATAGCCCCCTATCTCTTTTTTTCTTGCCGGTCTTGTAGCTAGCGGTGTATTTTATTAATGTATAGGAAGTGTTACCTTTCCTAGGCACTCTGGCCCCTTTTAAACTTTACCAGCTCATCAGCCTAAGTCATATTTACATAATACATTATAGTTTATAAGGGTTAGAACCGGGATGTTACATAATTCGTTTGGCTCTTGCAGCTACAGGAATCAATATTTATTATGGATTACAACAATTCCATACCCAATACCATTATTCCTGCAATTTTCTCAACCTTCAATCAACCAAACCAATTGTTATCCTATCATAAAAAAAATTAATTACTCAAATTTGCTTATATACAGGTAATAAAATTCCCCAGGAATGAAGATTTTTCTCATAATGCTTGGATCTTGTGGCAACAATAATTGGTCTTATGTATGGACTTACATACCTGATCCAAAAGGATCCAGAGAAGACTAAGGGAAACTCAGAATTCACAGAAGCAAATCAAGAAGCTCAGAATGGCCTCAATAGACAGAGAAAGGACAAAAATTCAAAGTCCTCAAAACCTAGTGAAATTGGCATCATCACGAAGAGAGCATCACAATATTTCCAACAACGTAAACGGATCGTCAAATGGAGTTACATATCAAAAGATATTCGTGGTCAAAGTTTTGGTCAACTTAGCCCAGTCAGGAGGGATGAGTGAACATTCATACTGCTGATGTCAACATTGGTACGAATGATGTCAGCGTACATATAGTGTAAGTGGCACATGCAAAAGATAACATGTTTCATGTTGACATCAGCATGATGTTAGCATGGTGACATGGTAGCACTAGAGGCTTCCACGTGTCACTCGTTTTCGTCATTTTTGGGTCAGTCCATGGACCGATGAAAAAGAACCATGTGGTAGTCCGTACAACCACGTGGAAGACTGTATGGGACATGGAAGGCTGATGTGGCAGGTGACTATGCAAGTGGTTGGCGTGGGCCAATTGTTGGTTGCCATGTGGCCCAATCATGGGCTGCCACGTGGAAGTGGGAAAATTCCCAATGAGGGCCCAAAAATGGATTTTAAAAAATAAAAAAATGGGCCTCCCAAATCTGGCGGAGCCCCACCAAATCTGGCGGCCAAACAACAAGATCCGACGAATCCAAACAACACTCCAAACTTGGCGAAGTTCCAAACCATATATATATACATTGTTATAACAATAACCCAAAAGGGGAGGCCCGCGGGATCAACCCCGATACCTCCCCCTATACAATGCCTTAACAATAGCATTTTCCACCATTGGGCCAATGGAATCTATTGGTTAGTCCACCCCACTTTTGCTTAAAATATGAGTCTTCCCACGAACGGGAAAGAGGGTGCTAAATTGTACGACCGGGCATGGATTTTGAGACACAGTACAGAGAATTAATTGCAAGGATAAAGCACAAAAATCGAGATGATATGTCTCAAGGGACTGGGAGTGCCAGAGAGGGATTGAGGTGTGGAGACAGTTAGTTTTGGAAATTTGATGCCACAAATTCAATGGTGTTGTTTGTTTTATGATCTGAGCAAATCTTCTGTAGCTTAATTCTAGAATGAGGTATACATATGTATTTTTCCAATTTATTTTGTTGAGTTAATAAAAAGGACTGCCCATTTGAGAGAAGGACACAGAGATGTATTCCACCAGGGATGAACTCCGTTATCAAGTTTTTGTGCTCATATTTGATGCTTATGTCTCTTCATTATTGATCTTTTCCTTCTTTATGGTGCACTTTAATTTATTCTCATTTAATACAATTCTTTAGAAGTCACTGGATGAAAAGATCCTGGATCATGTTAGTATCAGAGCAATCATCTTTGACTTGAATTATTGAGTTTGAATGCTTACTAGGGCCAATCATAAGCAGGATGAAGGAACTCTTAATCCTTTCAATCCCGAAGTTGGTCGTGCATCTTGAAGGAAGAAAATGGCAGAAGAGGACAAGCGTGATGAACAGGAGAAAAACTTCCATATGGTCTTTTATCGCATGTTAGAAATGGTCAAGCGGATGTATGGAGACTACGAGAAGAGGCTGAAGAAGAAAGGGAAGAAAAAGGAAGAACAAGTTTATGATAATGCTTTGGTAAATCAAGGGGTTGGAGGAGACCCTCATGAGCCTCCATATTCANTCTGAGCATTCTCATCATTCTAGCCATAAAGCTTCTTTTAAGAAACCATTATTAAAGATTGATGTAAAATTTGCTTTACCTATGTTTAATGGAGATGCTAATCCTAAAAAGCTAGACAATTGGATTCGACAGGTTGAAGTATATTGGCGTGTTCAACAGATTGATGAAGAGGAAGTTAAAGTGCAACGAGATTCTCTTCGGTTGGAAGGCACCACTCTCTTATGGTGGGAGAGAAAACTTCAAAACATAAGTAACTATGGTAATCTTCTTTCCCCATGGTCAGAATTTAAATCAGCGATAAGGAAGCAATTTTATCCATTGGGTTATTTACATAAAGCAATGATGGAATGACAAACTTTAAGAAAAAGTAAAGGTCAAACTGTACAAATTTTCATGGAAGAATTTAGGAATAAATCTCTTTAATTAAACATTCCTTTGGATTCTTATGAAACTTTAATGAAGTATATTGGCACACTTCACAGTTTTATTCGTCATACTTTGCTATTGTTTAACCCCACTAGTCTTGACGAAGTTTGTGTGAAATCCACTCATGGGAAATCATGTTCAATAAGATCCCACAAAGAAACCTTCTAGTTTCCCACATAAGAAGTTTAAGAAGTTTAAAATGAAGGACAAGAAGACTGCCACTATGAAGAGAGAAGAAGGAAAACCATCTTGCACTCATTGCAAGAAAAGTGGTCACGATGATGAACATTGTTGGAAACTACATCCAGAGAAGAGACCGAAGTAGTTCGGTGGAAAGGGGAAGACAAAGACTGTTGCTATAGTGCAACAAGATCTTGGTTCCGATTCGAGAGATGAAGGAAATATCACAATGGTTGGAGTACAAGGTAAATATTCCCTTCATGCTAGTTCAAATTCCAATTATGAATCTCATGATGATGAAAGAAAGAGGAATGAATTATTTCATATAAGAGTTGTATCTAAACACACTAAGATAGATACATTATTTGATCCAAGGTTCCCAAGTAAACTTGATATCTGAAGCACTTGCCAAAAAGATGGGTCTTGAAACCAAACCAAATCTAAAGCCTTATTCTCTTGGTTGGGTATGTGATAAACAAAAACTTAATGTCACCAAGAAATGTAGGGTCAGATTTTCTATTGCTTCAAAGTTTATTGATGAAGTGGATTTGGATGTTTTATCACTTGATATATGTGGCATAGTGTTGGGGAGCCCTCATCTTTATGATAGAAAAACATTCTTCTTTCGTCATGAGAACAAATATCACCTTACTAAGGGGGATTGGAATATATTGTTAGATCCCATAGCATGAGGGTAAACACAACACTTGTTAGTGCAGGACAAATGAAGAGACTCATAAACAC
>JASDQU010190944.1:0-20147 GCA_032191745.1 Picea mariana
TGTGATTGAGACCATTACATGAAGAACATCTTAGTTAATACCTCCCTAGCTAAGAGGGAGTGTTGATGTTTTGGTAGCTGCGGGAGGTATTAACCTCCAAGTGTAACCTTTGTACTTAGAATAGAATATTCCAGGAGTAAGAGAACCATTAAATAGATGTGTGAAAACCCTAGAATAGAAGTCGGCCCAAGGAGAATAATAATAAAGTATTTGAAGGCTCCAGAAAGAGAAGTCGGCCCCACTTGGAAAAGTCACTTGGACAGACTAGTATAAATAAGAAGACACCTAGCTCATTTGGACACACTCACTCACTCAAAAAACTGGACTCAAGTCTAAGGAGCAATTGTGGCAGCAACTAGGGCGCAAGTCTAAGGAGCAGTAGTGGCAGCGAGGGCACAATTCTTTCTGGTATCTCTTTCTTATGCACTTCTCTTGGTAAATGTATGCTCTATTGGTATTTTCTTGTTGTTGCAGCAATGGTGTTTCTAGCTAGGGTTTATTTGTTGGTTCTAGTGTGGACTTGTTGGAATCATTCTATCTAAGAAAAGGTTATTGTCGTCGGGAGTGGCATATGTGAATGCCTATGGTTGGGTGACAATGATGTGACATTGTCTATGGTTAAACGAGCATATAAAAAATTTAACCATATGAATTATGAGTTAATACAAAATGTAAATGGTGTACCTTTTCACTCCGAATATGTTTTACAAGTCCTCATAAAAATTGCATCTACACCTACAAGCATATAATGTCTCCAATGTTTCATGTGTATTTTGATTATTTTCTCAACATTTACGTCTTATTTTTGTTTGCAATATGTACACAACTAAAGTGTGATAATTAGATCACTTGTCATGCAGGTTTTATATTCAAAATCATAAAATACATAACACATTTTCACACTAAACATCATAACGACATTCCTTTACTCCCTTGGGGGCAATAGCTAATTTGTTTTGTTGAATAAGTGAAATTTTCACTAGGAAACACACCACACTAAAATTATTGTATACAATTTAAATAAAAACTAAAATACAACAAGAATTTTCATATAAAACCATCAACCAAAAAAATTATGATTCCCTCACTCCAATCTTCTTCACTTATATATATGGTACAAAATCGTGGATTATGGATTTGAGATAATTATTTAAATTAAATTAAACAATATTAACATTTGTGAGCTATTAATTAAATAATTTTAATGCTTACGACTCATTAAACCTCATTAAGAGAATCGGAAAAGAGAACATTTTAAAAAAGGAGGCAAGACTTGGAAAATAAAACACATAAAAAGAGAAAGGAAGCACTTAAAAATGATTCTAGAAAAAGAGAATTAAATATATCAAGACTTATCTCAAAAAGAAACAAAGAAACATGAGGTGAAAATACATTATGAGTGAACTTGGCCAAGTTTCCATGGGGAAATATGGGAAGAGTGGTATCTATTCACATTTAAGGTCAAGAAAACCAAGTAATACATCACATTGAATTTGTACTATATCACATCACATTGAAGAGTGGTAGTCTGCATTTCCATGCACGAAATTTATCTAAAGTACTAGTGATGATGAGAAGTTATGTTGGTATTGGGCGCTAAAAACCAAAATAAGGACGAGGAGACTGCCGGGAGGGAATGAATTTCCAATGGTGACGTTGGAGAAAGTGTAAGTCCCACATGCAGAGTGTAGGCGAGGAGGGAAGGATTTAAATCTTGCCATGTGAAGATGTGATGCCAATTGCCAAATGTTGTGTGATGTATGTGGAGTTGACGTGGGCTATGTGTTTGGAGAAAGAGTTTCTTTGATGTGACTGAATGTATCTATTTTTCTAGAGGGGTGAGTCACATCGCTCTCCTAAACAAAATTTTCAAAGTTGTTTATGCCTCAATTACTCATCCGTTCAATAAGATTTTCAATTAATGCAATTTTAATTTCACCTTTACCCATATTGCTAAGGTAGNCACACCCCAAGGCTGGTGCTCGAATTAATGCAATTTTAATTTCACCTTTACCCATATTGCTAAGGTAGAATGCACTTTTAATTTCTCCTTTACCTATAATGCTAAGGTAGAAATAACATGGTTGTTACCTCATTGGTCTTTAGAACCCCTTGATTCATCGACTTGTATTTCTTGGAAAGTTGATTTGCCTCTAGATTTTGATGCCGAAGGATGTGGAAATATTCCACTTAGCATAATTTGTGTTCCTCGAATTTGATTATGTGATATATTCTTTGCAGGTAGGAATATGTGTTGTGGTTGATGTGTTTCAAACCTTTTATTACCAATTCCAAGTCTCATGTAACGTACTCTGAGCTTTGTGTGAGTATCTAATATTTTGGTTTTCTCTGAGGTTAAATATGNCATTTGGATTATTAGAATGCGTACTATTATTGCACAGATTGTAGGTTGGGAAAATCCAAACCTAATCTACAAAGGTGAGACAACTATGGGAATACCTATCCACTGTCACATTAGATAGATACTCCCCTCACTTTAAAGATGATGTGATCACCTCAAGGGAGGAATCCTGGTGACCCTAGGGGGATTGATATGGAGGGTGGAGAGATGATGAGAGGAACCCCTTAGGTTAATGATGGATAAGGATGAGATATTGGAAATGAATCTTGTAGAAGGAGGATGTTTTCCAAAGTCTTGAGTAACTACACCAAATTTTTAAACCTTCCAGAGACAAGACAAACAATCGAGATACAAGCCTAATAATCAAGTGGAAAATCAAGTGAAGCTTGTTTTCCTATATTGCAGCAGTAAAAAATAATATATATCAGCAAGGAAAAATGGTGTTAACTGCAAAAATAACCATCCAAAGTACGAAAGAATTATTGGACAATGAGGCACTAAACAACCAAATAGTGTTCCAATACTTAAGCGTAAACTTTGAAGGTAAAAGAGGGTTGTTAGATATTTTTTTCAGAGAATTATAGTGACAGCCAAGTGGCTATAGCAAATATTTTCTACAACATCAATTTTGAACCATAAAAATTAGCAGGTAAACTGTCAAAAAGTTAGCCAATAAGTAGTAGAACAGTAATAGTGATTTCCAAGAAAATTTCAATGGTTGAAAAGTAAGTTTAAGTGTGTTTTGTTGCAGCCCTAATGGCTGTAGATTTTAGTTAGTTATATCCAGATAACTACCGAGCCAACCTAGATGCCTTAGTGGCTTATACAAGCTTAAGACACTAAGAAAATATTCCAACTTAAACAAATTCAAAATCTCTCAAAATCACGTATACCAATGCAAGTATTTTATTTCTTCAATGAAAATTTGTATTAGTGCCTTATCAATTGGTTATGGAGTCTTATTGTATTAGTTTAGGTCTACTCTTTCTCTAGGGGTGTAATGCATTTTACTACCTAGAGCAGGTAACCCTAACAAAGCAAGTCTAGAAGGGTGTAAGCTCTTTTACTCCTCCAATCAACCTTTGCATAAGCTTATCCAAACAATAAGAATTATAACTTGGTGGAGGGTGTATGCCCTTATACTCCTCCAAGGGATTTAGCTAAGAACAACCATGAAACAAGAAAGAACTAACAATAGATTTTTCTTACCAATTCCAAGAGAAATGCAAGACAAACCATTCTTTACCAAGATAATATCATCACAATAGAAATAGACAAACTTCCAAGAGGTAGCACACCACTTATCTCCAAGAGACAAGTATTTAGCATCCAAAATAGCATCAAAGAAGAGAGATATGTAATTTTCCCAAAAGGGGCGAAAATTTCATCCAAGTAGTCTTCTTTAATGAGAGAGTTATGATAAAAATGAAATGATCCAAGCCTTTATGTATACTATACTTCTAAAAATTGTTTGTCCACTTAACATTAAGTTAAACCACAAAACAAGGGGATCGCCCCCCCTTAATTTTTCTCCTTTACAAATTAAACTTGAATTTTGTACAAAAAATAAACCCTAAAGGTGGCATCAATCCCTTCTAGGGTGACATATTGGCATAATTGGCAAGTCGTTGAGCATAAGGAAGAAGTCGTTGGGCCTCCTAAGGCCTTCTCTTCATGCGCTAGGGTATTCTCCATGGTGCAATGGATCCTCCTCATCACAAGGTGCCAAGTTTCCATCAAATTATCATCACCACCACAAGCCATAGCCCCGAATCATGACATCAAGCCCTAGAAGACCAGCGTAAGGCCTCCAAAGGCAAGTTCTTGGGTTGGAAAGAGATAGGTGTCATTGTCCCAGGTGTCCTCTCTTACCTCCAAAGTAAACGTCCAACGTCTAATTAGTCCCCAGGTGTGGGTTATGGCATCCACTATGTGGGCTTCAAGCCCCAATGAAGGCCCAAGCTGGGCTTCTTCCTTCAAAATGTCCACCAGACAAGGTCATGCAAAGACAAATGAGTGTGCCCTCCAAGTGTCTCAAGTCAAATGTATCATGGCAAGTAAAATCATGTTTAATAAAAGAGCCACCTAAAACTACCTTATCAAATTAAACAAGTGCTCAAAGACCCTATGCAATTTTCCAAGTTTAGGTATGGGAGAGTTCTCAAGGTGACCTATTGGTTGAGTCGTTCCTCAAGTCAAGGAGTGTTTCCTAGGTGGACCCTCTCTAAATAATGTGAAGAAAATGAAGTGTATGGGGGTAAGACTTTTGGGCATGGGGTTCAAGACATACAAGGGGTCATATGTCTCATTTATGGGTGCCTTTTTAGAGGGTGTGTTGCACCTTCGTTTTCAATGCAACCTTTTTCCAAGCCCATTTATTTTTCATTAATTAATTAAAGTCCAAAACAATTTGGTAATCTTAATGGGCAACATAAGACTTTTTGGGGCAAGGGGATACCCAGGGTTCAATGCTTCAACATCGCACCAACAAAACCCTAACTATCAGCCCTTTCTGCAACAACTGCGAAGCAGATGAAGTCTCACTCGAGGTAGAGGCAGGGGGGTTGTAGGACTCAAGTGTCTACAACCTAGCTGGGACACAGATCTGTGATCACAATGATTTAACAGATCATTTAGCAGTTAACATTCATTAGTCTTTAACCCTTATTCACATCGCAGGTAAAACCCTAATTATAGAACAACGTAGTATTCGACAAGATCTAGCACATCCAAGCACTTAGCATATAGAAATAGATCAGATCTAGCATTCTTCCATATCACTAAGCATTAAAAATTAATCCAAAATAAGCACTAAGAAAATAAATACACAACCACAAGAACAACATAGCACAAAGCACCATAACACAGGATATACGTGGTTCACCCCCAACGTGGGGCTACGTTCACCAACTCTTCTTCTCTTTATTATCTTCTTTCAATGCACAGAGCCAAAAAACCAACTCCACATAGGACAGGAGATATGCGTGCACCTTGCCAAATCCTCCTTCCCCGAGCTTGGTACAGCATAGAGCCTTCTTACAAACACTTGCACTTAGCCCTACAAGTTCTCAACACATAGTATGCACAAAGCATTTACAACTATTTTCACTTAGCTCACTGGCTTACAACTGATTTAGCACCCCCTACTTACATCACCAAGATACTTATTTATACATTACAAAAGGGGCCTAAACATGGGTAAACCCATGGGCCAACATCCCATACCCGTTACATAAACCCTAAATCCGAAAAGCCCACAAAAGGGGGCAAGATCTCGCGATCTTTGCTTCGTCTGTTGCTTCGTCTTCGACCAGCTTGTTGAAGTCCCAAAAATGGTCAAACATGACCAAGGTTCTCCAAAACTTGGTCGAGGGCCAACAGGCCCCCAATACTCACCTGTGACTCGTCCCGTGTCACTCTGATCTGGGAAAATCTGCTTCGAAGGCCTCGAGCTTGGTTTGAGATGCTTCGACCTGCTGCTTCGCCAAAGCCTCCTGCTCAGTGAACTCCTGAATAACTTTTTCGGTCACCGGTCCTTCCAATCATTGTTCCACCGTGGTGACTACTTGTTCTAGTTGTGCACCTTATCCCTCAACCTCCCCAAAAAGTGTGCATGCTTCATCCTACACTGGTTGTAGCCTCTGGTTCACTTCCATGACTTTATCTGGATGGCATGGACCTATTGTTGAACGGTGCACTGTTCCTGAGACCTTTTCATCCTCTCGACTGCTGGCAGTGGCTTCAACTATGCTTGTACTATCATTTCTTGTTGCTTTGCCTCCTGAAGATGTGACTCCAATGTCCATAGTTATGTCTCCTCTACAAGAAGCTCATAGTTCTATGCACTTTGACCGCTTAATTGCTTGCATTCTAAGGTGAATGCCTTGATTCTTTCAACTGCGCTCTGAACAGTTTCTTCCCTCTGATATCGCACTTCCTACGGAGTGCTTGGCATGGCTTGCAATTCTAGTTCAGCCACTTTGGATTGAAGCTGTAGAATAGCTTCAACGAGCTTCTGCACTTGACTCTCCACTGTGTCTTCTTCTATCTGTGCGATGCCCAACACAAAGCGAAGTGCTCTGGTGACTACCTCCTTGACTCCCATCTACTCTGTGAGCAATTGTTCATTTTCCTTATGGATCTACACTTTATCCTCTGCAAACTTCGCCTGGAGGTCATCTTTCTCTTGATGCAGAACTCAGAGTTGCTCTAGGGATTCTTCTTTTTATTACTTTAATGCCTATGTGACCTACTCCTTTTCCTCTTGAACCTGACGAAGGTGAGCCTCGGGCAAGTCTGCTAATCCGCATAGCTGGGTAGGCTCATCTCCTACTTCTATGTCCCATGTTGACAACAGCGCAGTAGACACTGCACGACTCAAATAAAGAGCATGTTGTACCCCTTTGAGATATGCCTCGATACTGTCAAACATTGTCTCATGTTTGTCTTTGCTTCGGTACAAAATGTCCTCTGAGGTATCTAATACAATGACGATGATGAGTTCAATATCATCTACCGTGAGCACAGTCTGAAATGGAGGTTTATTGGTTTTTGACTTCTTTCGCAATGAAGGTTTCTTCGGGGAACCCTTTCTTTTCTTGGATGTCTTAGCGTCCGTAATGGGATCCTTTGGCGATGTTACTTCACCATGTTCATGTTTGTTTTCTTCCCCTTCGTCCTCTTCTTTGTTTACTTCGTCACCTCCTACTCCTTCAGTGAATCTAGTGTAGTTTCCTTTGATGCGTTGCTCAATTCTTGTACCTCTTCCTTCTTTTTCTTCTGGTTGTTGTTGGGTGCATCATATTCTTCTCGGGTGACTACAGGACTTCCAATGAGGTCAGGGTTAGAGAGTTCTATCTATTCGACCGGTACAAGGAGCTCTGCAGGCCATTCCTTGGTTATTTCTTCCATGTCCTCCTCTATGAGTTTGTAATAGGATTGGAGCTCTTCCTTATGTTCGTCCCCACGCACAATGATGTAAATGAAATGTCTATCTGTGCGGAACTTCGCAAGTGGCCTGAACCTGTGCAAGGTATTTGGCATCATGCGAGGGAAATATTCAATGACCCTCTTCAGCTGTAAATAATATGTGTGGAACACCGCATTGGATTTCCATTGTTTTTCCATGTAGCTCAATTACCATAGCGTAGGGAACCTCGCGGCCAGTGGTTCGGACGACTCAATTTCAAGGAAGGTCACTCCTTCCAGCATCTCCCAAGCAATGAAGGCAATGAGAATCAATAACCAACTAAAATGAAACTTGTATCCCTGGTCCTGTGCTTCGCAAAAATCTTGCTCCAACTGGTTGACGAGGTAGCTCGCCCAGTTCATTTGCATCCCTTCGACGCATTTTCCTGCGAGGTCAACGACGAACCCCGTGACCTGCGTTGGTCGGTTCTTCCTGACGAGCTTACCAGCAATCAACTAGCAAGCTAAGTGCACTGTGCCATTCTAGATGGATGCTACCTTGTAGCCCTATTTCCCTTTCTCCACATCATCGTAGGTTTATTTTATGCGTTGCACTAGGGCTCGATCTACAACCTTCCCTGGGTAAAAATCCTGAGGGTCAAGTCCTTGCATGCTTAATCCGGTGATCTGATGGGTCAGCTTCGAATCTACTGTGATGCGCCTATCCAACCACAGGTAACCACCATGGTAGCATGACAGGAGGACTTTAATGCACGCGTTAACCTCCTGATGTTTGTCGAAGTGTGGTATATTCATCACATTGAGGATGGTTGATCTTGCGATGTCCATGGTCCATGGCTGGGAGATTATCTTCGACTTATTCCCCATTGTCTTGGTCAATTACTTGTGTGGTGCGAGCATGTCATAGTTCTTGCGGTCTCCAAAGTTGAATTCACTGATCTTTAGTGTCATAATTTGTCCTAACTGCAGTCCAACTGCGTGTATCCCCTTCGGGAGATACGCAGTAATCAATGTATAGTCGAAGTCCCTCGGGACACTATCACGACTAACCGCGCCAGCCAAAGGCAGGATATAGTCGGGCAAGATTGATGGGATGAGATTCACGTTTTCCAAGTCACCGCAATGCTTACTTCTCTTCTCTGTCGCAATTCGGGAGGAACCAGATCGACGTGCAGTCGATGGGGATGCTTGCACTCCTCTCGTCGATGAGGCCTGTACTCCTATGGACATGACCTTCTCATCCATGAGGTCTATGAGGATTTCTTCGACGGATTTCTCTATTGCGCTAACGCCACCCGACATACATGCTCGAGATTAGATATCTCGGGTCGGTGAACAAACAATCAAGGTAGCAGAACGGATGGTGAGGTTACAATAAGCACTGTGTGAAAGCGATTAGTTCTTTATGGGATTGGATAATAAAAATTGGTAAAAGTGTCCTGGGTGTAACGCTTGACGGGATAAATAGACAACGTCGTAACGGACTCCTCCAATGGGCAGGAATGCCTCAATCAATACAATTCCATCTATTATGGCGTGGTCCCAATGGTGAAATGGCGAACGTTCCGAAAATAACTGTGTTTCTAGACGTTCTGGAGCGTTGCTCTAATGGTCAGGACGCCTCCAACGGTCATATTGCTTCGTCGTGGCGAAGTGCCAGTCGGTGTTGTTATGCTATTCTGGCGAGGTTCAAGTTCTGCAAGTCTGCCTTCTACGAAGTCCTCTCTGGAACCTCTTGCAATTTTTCTAGCTTTGCTTTCTTCTTACTGAGCTTTCTAGCTTTCTTTCATGTGATCTGTGTCTCTGGATTCCTCTTTCCATTAGTGTTATTATCTTTTCTTAGCATAGTAACTTCGCACTCTTGAGGATATTTCACAAGGTTCGAGGATAATACTTCTTCTCTTACTATTTCTGGAGTAGGTGCTCTCCTCTCCTGCATGGATAGGTTCTCTAAGCATTCTTGTGTTCTTTCAACTTTGACAGCTAAGTCTCTGGCCCTCAGTTGCTTCGACTTGTCCTCTTGTTCTTTTATTAAGCGCGTTATTCTCTTAGCCATGAAATCCCTTAATTATTTCTTGTTATGTTCTATAGCTTCCTCTTCTTCTCTCCTTCGGATATGATCTCTCTCAATCAAAGTCTTTCCTAACAAAAGTGCAAAGGGAACGGTGTTCTCAACAAACTTAATGACCTTGAATTCTTCTTTTGTCGATGTTCCATGAGAAACCATAGGTACATGGGCGAGTCTTCCACATAGGGTTATCATCTTTCCTTTAAACAATCCTATTCCTCCCAATGAGGGGATCATAGAAGGCTTTCCTAACATTTCCCAAGTAATTTTTGTCATAATGTTCACCTGTTTTTCTGCATCCAATACAAAGTCTATGTCGAATTCTCCTATTATTGTTTCTATGCACTCTTTCTCTTTTAAAATCTCTAATAAACTAATGTCTCTGTGATCATTCAGTGTTTATTTCATCTGCAATAATATAGACTCTGATTATTTCTTGTTCTTTAGCATATTCTTAGTCTCTTGACCTACCTCATGGTTTTCTTGTCTCATGTTCATCTTTTCAATTTTAGCAATCATTCTAGGGAAATCTAAAACTTCATGTCCAGTAGCTTTACAACGAAGGCAAATAGGACTTCTACCGGGGAATTCCTTAGCAATATATCTCGGTCTTCTGCAATTATAACATAATTTCAATCCTCTCTTTCTCTTAAATGATCCCCAACCTTTCCTGTACTGTGCACTGGGATCACAGTGATAGACCCGCAAAAAAATCTTTCTAGGATCTTGCATCCATTTGTTAGTTCAGAAATTCTTTCTATGCATAGGGATAACATATCTTTCACTAATTGTATCGGATCTATTCATATCATAACTTCTTTCTTCTAGTTGGGCCCTAGTTTTTAGACTAGGACGAAATCTATCAATTATACCTAGATCCATTCTTTCGAAACAAAAATTTCCACTTATCTTACCTTTATCAAAGCACAAAGCTTTAATATCTTACCTCTTTTCTTCATATTAGGCTTCTCTTCTTAGCACAGAGCCTCACAAGTCAAGTAGAGTATTGTGCACTACAACAACAGATCTACGCATAGAGATTTCTCTTTTCCTCAATTCCCAACAATCACAGTTTTAAGTCCCGACAATGGAATCATTTGTTGGCACAGGGGTAGACCTAGGTTTCAACGCTTCAACAATGCACCAACAAAACCCTAACTATCATCCCTTTCGGCAACACCTGCGAAGCAGATGAAGTCTCACTGAGGTAGAGGTAGGGGGGTTGCAAGACTCAAGTGTCTACAACCTAGCTGGGACACAGATCTGTGATCACAATGATTTAAGCACTTAGCAGTTAACATTGATTAGTCTTTAACCCTTATTCACATCGCAGGTAAAACCCTAATTATAGAACAACCCAGTATTTGACAAGATCTTGCACATCCAAGCACTTAGCATATAGAAATAGATTAGATCTAGCATTCATCCATATCACTAAGCATTAAACATTCATCTAGAATAATCACTAAGCAAATAAATACACAACCACATGAATGACATAACAAAAAGCACCATAACACAGGATATACATGGTTCACCCCCAGCATGGGGCTACGTCCACCAACTCTTCTTCCCTTTATTATCTTCTTTCAATGCACAGAGCCACAAAACCAACTCTGCATAGGATAGGAGATTTGTGCGCACCTCGCCAGATCCTCCTTCCCCGATCTTGGTACAACACAGAGCCTTCTTACAATCACTTGCACTTATCTCTACAAGTTCTTAACACACAGTATGCATAAAGCATTTACAACTATTTGCACTTAGCTCACTGGCTTACAATTGATTTAGCACCCCCTACTTACATCACCAAGCTACTTATTTATACATTGAAAAAGGGGCCTAAACATGGGTAAACCCATGGGCCAACATCCCATACCCGTTACATAAACCCTAAACCCAAAAATCCCATAAAAGGGGGTGAGATCCCGTGATCTTCGCTTCACCTGGCACTTCGTCTTTGACTAGCCTGTCGAAGTCCCAAAAATGGTCAAACACGACCAAGGTTCTCCAAAACTTGGTCGAGGGCCAACAAGCCCCCAACACTCACCCATGACTCGTCCTGAGTCACTCTGATCTGGGCAACTCTGCTTCGAAGGCCTCAATATTGGCTCGAGTTGCTTCGACCTGCTACTTCGCCAGAGCCTCCTACTCGACGAACTCCTAAATAACTTTCTCGGTCACCGGTCCTAAATAATATTGAAAATCAATAATGCAAGTAGAGAAAAATGAAAATCATAAATGAAATGCAACTAAACTATGATGAGCTATCAATATGAAAATGCAAGAAAGAAAGATGACCTACCTGCTTACCTGGGGTCTGAGGCCCATGGTGATCAAATGTTGTGGATGTCAGGTGAAATCGTACAACCAGTGCAACCAGTTGTTCATCTCATCAAGGTATCTCCCCTTGTGCTTAATTATGTAATACAACAAAGATAAGTCAAGCACACAATAATCATGAGTGTAAATAGACATATAATTGATCATGAAATGAAACTCATGTAGATGGGTGGGAGGGAGGAAATCATACTGGAAAGAGAAAACAAGATCCTAATCATCTCGGAAATCATTCTTGAAAGGATAGCCACAAGCTCGATCAATCCATCTATGAAGAGTGAATCCATGTATAAACAATGACTCATCTTCATCTTCATTAGCGAGACCACTGCTTCTTGAAGATTGAGAAGATACGAGAGATCCCAATAAGACCACATGATTTCCTTGAGAAGGAGAGATGAGCTAAGGGACAAGCTCAGGTCTAGAGAAAGAATCCTTTCGGAAATCCAAAACATGTTGCTTTAGCATCTGCAAGTGCCTACGGAAAGCCCTGAGATGAAAATATGGGTGCCCTATAATATGATTCTTTGACTACCCTATGATGGCCATGTCCTGGTGTTCATATAGATCTGAAGGTGGTTGAAAATTTTCATAGAAAAAATCTGCATCCCCAAAAGAAAATACATTACAATCCATAAGGGATGGTTGAAAATCATCCTGAGTATGTTGCAACAAATCATCCTGGAACAAATCTGTGACCATATCATCACCAAGGTACCAAGCATATGAATCATATATGCATGAATACGAGTCTTTTGAAGATGACAACTCAACCCCTTTTGTTTGAAATCTATCCTCAACATCGTAAATGGGATATCCATCATAAATGAAATAACCCACTACTCGTCTACGCCTCCTCACACATGAAATCATGAATGTGTTGATCGACCATGAAATTGTTCATATCATCGAGACTAACCACTTCTTAACCTTCACGTGCAAGATAAAAGTGAGGTTGGACAACCTAATATTCATCAAATGGGAAGGAGGATGTTGATATCTCATTTGAGTTCTCGACACGTATTTCATAGGAGTCCTCTCTGACAATGGATTCCTCATCACTGAAACTATATTTTTCAGTTATCTTAGTACACAATGAGTTTACTCGATGACATGTCTTGGCAAGGTCGAGTGTCAGGAAGTCTATAGGACCCTTATCTAGGCTCTCTAGATGTTGCACTTCATCGGAAGCTTCTTCTTCTTGGTGGACCTACTTTCTGAGAAAAAAATTATCTTGATATTCAACGGGTTTTGAGACTTCTTTGGGCATAAAAAATGTTTGATCCTGAATTGGAAGGCCTTCCTAGTAACCATATTTCCTTGTCACAACATCACATAATGAATTCACTCTAAAATAGGCAATGGCAAGCTCCCATGTTGCATTTTGGATAGATATCTCTCTGTAAATTCGAACCATATCTTTGTATTCCTCTTTTATTTACACGTAGAGCTTAACCAATAGGTCCTTATCGTATTTCTCTATCAAATGTTTAGAAATTCATTGTCTTCTTTTATGTTTTCTTTGAGGGCCGTGAACCTTTCTTCATTATTATCATCCTCTTTTTCCGCAATTGTGTTTTCGTCGGACTTTAGAAGGAGTGTCTCCTTCAAATCTTCAATAATACCAAAAGGAAGATTTTTTTGCAGAAAGGCATCCTCAAGATCCTGAATAATATCTTCAAATTTATGAGTTCTAAGGCCCCAATGCTTAAGAAATTCTTGGACAAAGACTGTTGGAGAAGATATACTTTTAGGCTTATAAGAATGTTTGATCCAATTTCTTTGCTTCTCTTCAAATGATAAGAGGAACAACTGTATTGTCACATCATCATGATAATAATTTAGGTCTAAGATAAGCTGAGTGAACTTGACAATGTGTGCAACGACCAAGGATGGATCACCATCAAACTTTGGGATGATATCGAACTAATATGTTTGGCATTTTTTCAGATACCAATAAACATCCTCGATATCCAGGGATTTTTATGCCTCATGGAAGTGTCATAGATCCATGCTTCCATTATCTGGGAAGTCACTTCAATGAAGTCACTAGATGAGTTTAGTGTTCATCAAAATTAAAAAAGGGAACTTCCCCTAGATGGAGTCACCAAGAAAGCTAGAGATAAGGGATTTGGGATTAAAAATTTCCAAAGTGTCGTTAGGGCACGAAAGAGGATTCAAAATCCTCCCCGGCAACGACACCAAAATGTTAGTGCACAGATTGTAGGTTGGGAAAATCCTGACCCAATCTACAAAGGTAAGACAACTATGGGAATACATACCCACTGCCACCTTAGATAGGTACTCCCCTCACTTTAGAGATGATGTTATCACCTCAAGGGGTGAATCCTAGTGACCTTAGGGGGATTGATATGGAGGGTGGAGAGATTATGAGAGTAACCCCTTAGGTCAATGATGGAAAAGGATGAGAGCTTGGAAATGAGTCTTGTAGAAGGAGGATGTTTTCGAAAGTATTGAGTACCTACACCAAAGTGTTAAACCTGCCTGAGACAAGACAAACAATTGAGATGCAAGCCTACTAATCAAGTGCACAAGCAAGTGAAGCTTGTTGTCATATATTGCAGTAGTAAACAAGAATATATATCAGCAAGGAAAAATGTTGTTAACTACAAAAATAACCATCCAAAGTACGAAAGAATTATTGGACAATGAAACACTAACCAAGCAGATAATGTTGCAATACTTAAGTGTAAACTTTGATGGTAAAAGAGGGTTGTTAGATAGTGTTTTCAGATATTTATAGTGACAACCAAGTGGCTGTAGAAAATATTTTCTACAACATCAAATTTCAATGATAAAAATCAGCAAGTAAACTGTCAAAAAGTTTGCCAATAAGTAGTTGAACAGTAATAGTGGTTTCCAAGCAAATTTCAACGCTTGAAAAGTAAGTTAAAGTAAAATTTTAAGCATGTTTCTATGCATCCCTAATGGATGTAGATTTTAATTAATTATAACTATATAAATACCAAGCCAACATAGATTCCTTGGTGGCTTGAGCAAGCTTAAGACACTAAGAAAAGATTACAACTTAAACAAATTCAAAATCTCTCAAAATCATGTATACCAATGCAAGTATTTTATTTCTCTGATGCAAATTTTGATTAGTGCCTTATCAATGGGTTATAGAGTCTTCTTGTATTAGGTTAGGTCTACTAATTCTCTAGGGGTGTAATCCCTTTTACTCCCTAGAGCAAGTAACCCTAACAAGGTAAGTCTAGGAGGGTGTAAGCCCTTTTACTCCTCCTAGCAACCTTTGCATAAGCTTATCCAAACAACAAGAATGATAAATTGGTGGAGGGTGTATGCCCTTATACTCCTCCAAGGGTTTTAGCCAAGAACAACCATGAAACAAGAAAGAAGAACTAACAATATGCAGATTTTTCTTACCAATTCCAAGAGAAATGCAAGACAAACCCTTGTTTACCAAGATAATATCATCACCATAGCAATAGACAAGCTTCCAAGAGGTAGCGCACCACTTAGCTCCAAGAGACAAGTATTTAGCATCCAAAATAGCACCAAAGAAGAGATAGATGTAATTTTCACAAGAGGGGTGAAAATTTCAACCAAGTAGTCTTCTCTAATGAGAGAGCTATGATCAAAAATGAAATGATCCAAGCCTTTATGTATACTAGGATTCTAAAAAGTTTTTTTCCACATAACATTAGGGTAAACCACAAAACAAGGGGGTCATCCCCCTTAATTATTCCCCTTTACAATTTTAACTTGAATTTTGTACAGAAAAGAAACCCCAAAGGTGACATCAATCCCTTCTAGGGTGACATCTTGGCATAATTGGCAAGTCATTGAGCATCAAGAGGAAGTCGTTGGGCCTCCTAATACCTTCCCTTCATGCACTAGGCTATTCTCCATGGTGCAAGGGATCCTCCTCATCACAAGGTGTCAATTTTCCATCAAATTGTCATCACCACACAAGCCATAGCCCCAAATCATGACAACAAGCCCTAGAAGAGTGGTGTAAGGCCTCCGAATTCAAGTTGTTGGGTTGTCACTATCCTAGGTGTCCTCTCTTTCCTCCAAAGAAAACACCCATCATCTAATTGGTCCCAAGGTGTGGGTCATGTCATCCACTCTGTGGGCTTCAAGCCCCAATGAAGGCCCAGGTTGGGCTTGTTCCTTCAAAACGTCCACCAGATAAGGTCCTGCAAAGACAAATGAGTGCACCCTTCAAGGGTCTGAAGTAAAATGTATCATGGAAAGTAAAACCATGTTTAATAAAATATCCACCTAAAACTAACTTATCAAATTAAACAAGTGCTCAAAGACCTTGTGCAATTTTCCAAGTTTAGGTACGGGAGGGTTGTCAAGGTGACCTATTGGGTGACTCATTCCTCAAGTCAAGGAGTGTTTCCTAGGTGGATGTAATGATCCCAAGCCAAATTTTTCGCTTGGTATCACTAACTACTACTAATTTGTTGATGTGTAGGTGTTTATTGAGTTATTAAGTGCATACAAGATTCATCCAACACATGAAGATAACAACACACTCAAGATATAGAAGCACAAGCAAAGATCTGACCTTTTTATTATGCGGAATCAATACAATAGATGACCGATCTGGCATAAACCTCAGATGGTCGTACAAACAATAGATATGAACTGCTACAAAATGCTCCAGTCAATACAAAAGAATCCTCCAAAGGATAAATAAGTAATGAAGACCAATACCAAGTAGATATGGATGTCAAACCCTCCAGTTGAAGAGTGCCACGCTCCAAGTGAAGACTAAAACCCTCAAGAATTCGGCCTTGATGGAAGAATGCTCCAAATGAGCCCTGTTATCGCATAGTTTGTAGCTAGGAGCAGAGGCTATAAAATAGAAGGCCAAACTGGCATAACAGGAACCTACCCCACCCAATGTCACCACAATGGGGAGGTCCTTTCTATTTAGGGAGATTAGGCCCAAGGGAGACGTCCCTGGCAACCTGGGGTTTGAAAGGGAAAGGCTCAAAGGGTTAAGGCTAGTTTCCCTTTTCACAGATTACCGCGCAAAGAGATAGTCCAATAAAGTATAACCAAGGGGAAGGCACCTGCTTTCGAGACAAGACAACAATAAAACTAGTACATGCAATAATGGTTAATACTTCATAAATCGGTGACTATCTAAGTTCAATATATGAGCAAATACAACAATAAATATTGATGAAGTCAATGTTTGCAATAATGACAATGGCAATATAATGTTACTTGTCAATAAATACTAGAACAATATAGCATCCAATGAGTATAATCAATCCTTGAATCAAATCTATGCATTAAACATCATTCAGATGCTCACATATGATAGATTGTTGCGTCAAGATGAAATATCCTAGGGGTGACGTCAGCTTTTAGGGTTAGTTGTTAGTTAGGGTTTCAAATTTATAAGGTTTTGAAAGTTTGTTTAGTCACTATCACTTCAACGCTAGAGTCTAAGGATCAGTGACTAAGGGTTAATGGAGTCAATAAGTGATGGACGCAAGAGTTGAAGGGTACAAGTTTTCTAAGGACTAGAGGGTAGGTTTTCAAGGTGCTTCTAAAGAAGGGCCTTAAAAGTAGAAACCCTAAGAGAGAGAGATTCACTTGGTGTTGCAAAGGCAAGGCCTTGTGCTCTCTCCTCTTTCCCGGCAAATGGCTAGCACAATAAGGAAAATTTAACCAAGACAAGAGGTTTTGATGAGGGAGACGTTGCTAAAACAAGGTCTGTCAACAAACCCTAGAATGGTACGACCCTAGTGTAGTAAGCCTAGGCTAAGGATGTCTCACTCTTCTTAGCTTCAAAAAAGTACGGCTAGCATAAAGAATGAAGAAAACAAGTGTAGCTAACGCTAGGCTCTATTTTCTTATTCAATGGTTTAAGGTCTCTTTGTCAGGGGACATGAGACAACAACCTACTTGTGTGGTTGTCCCCTAGGGTTTTGATTCAGAAATATATAAGCAATATGCAAGATATTTAAACTACAACCATTCAAAGAGAAGTTTTGCAGGAAAAATACTTACATTTCATGAAGAAATATCCAAGCAAACCCTAGTTGTAACACCTTCCTTCCAAAGAAACACCATAAATGCCAAGAAAACTATTCCTTCAAAATTTGTGCCTCACTATTTCAACCAAAAACCCCAATAGGGCGCTAAAAATCAGATCTCACTTGATGAGTGAGTTGTGTTATGTTCAAAATGAGGGAAAACATCCTCAATTTATATCATCCAATGACCTTTAATTTAAAAATTAAGTCATTAAAACAGTCGACAAGGTTGACTACTAAAACCATATTGTTTTTACATTTAACTGCTAAATAAAAGCCTAAATGAGCAATAAGCAGGATGTCTAGCCCCTCTGAGGGAGACGTTGGCCCTTTTTAGGGAAAAACTCAGCACTAGAAGGCAAACGTTGGCCCTCTTTGGGCCTCCAAACTCTGCCACACGTGCCAAACTGCTCTGTCAAGGTACCACTCACTGGAGGTGACGTCATGGCTCCTAGATGACATCCTGGGGCATCAGAAAGCACACGTTCCACCTGCAGTGGGTCAATCCCCCTAGGCTGGGCTCAGCCAAGGCGTCCTGGATGAAAACGTCCTCCTTCTTCTCTCGTGCAAAGGCCCGATCAATCATTGTCCTGTCTCTACCCCTGATGAGGTCCCAACAACCATCTGATGGGTTCTTCAGCCCCATGGAGGTCCGAACTGATCATCTCCCCATGTGTACCGGTCCACCAGGTACTTGTCCGTCAGGTATGGTCCTGCACATCAAAAACTTCACCCTCCATGGGCTCATTAGTCCTTAGGATCATAGTAATGTCAATCATATTTCATCATTAATTTTATCAAATGCAAGCATAATACCCCTATCATATCATCTAATAGCTCAAAGATATTACACTGACCTACTATACAAAGCCGAAGAAAAGACAAAGTGCCCTGTTGGGCCAGCATCCATGAGAAAATGAAAGTTCCCAAAGCATATCATCCAAGCCATGTAATACGAGGTGGTGTGGTCTAAGGATGTCCAAACACAATGAAAACCAGGGGTGGGTATTATTCGTGGGTGCCTTTGTAGGAGGTGAGTTGTACCTGTCATGGATGAAGTTCTTTCCAAGCCCTTTATTGCCTTTATTCTTTCTTTTATTTATTGCTTTTTCTTTCTTTTTGCTTCAAGGTCTAACTAGAGGACACTGCCTTGGCGTGGTGAACAGAGCTGACAGTGTTACCCATGAGTATTTTCGTAGAAATTATAAGGCTGGCTCGTGATGAGACCCCCTTTCCCTTGGCCATGCAACCAAGGGTCACTGCCCTGGCATGATGACCAGATAATGGCAACGTCATAATGCTAGATACCTATGAACATAATGGCCCAGCTCGTGATGAGACCCCCCATCCTCTTGGCTAGGTCTTGTTTTATTATTTTTCTTCGGGTCCCTCTTGTTTCTTATCGAGAGGCTTTTTATTGCCTTCTCGGGGATCCCTGGGCGACGCATCTCTAGGTTTTATTTCCTATGGCATTTATCTTTTACCGGCTTCTTTTACCCCCTGGGCCTTTAGCCCCTTCTTCTCACAGGATAAAGTGTAACCCCACAAATAGGTCATCCTAATTCTCGGACAAGGGGAATGGGATAGATGAATGGGAGATAAGATGTAAAATTATAATATGGTGGGAGCGGACGATAGCTCTTCAAAATACCCCCTGGTGGCTAACCAAAACCTATGGATACAAGCTTGCTAGGGCACCCCGTTAATCCCCCCAACCATGGTCAAGTGGGTTAATGTAAGATCCAAGTAGTTGTCAGAAATGTAAGGAATCTGATGCATATATCTGAAAGTTATAATGATCAAACATTACACATACCATGATACCTGGACCAATTACCTCATGGAGCAAGAGTCTTCTCCGATGCAAGTCCAAGCCAAAGGTGATGGATGCTAATGCTATTGACAGGACAGGTCTGATGAAGAAGAAGAAGAAGGATGGGCCCTCCAGGGCCATGCTCAGGTCAATCCTGCTCTCGGTACTCCATGTCTATGACCTGTGGGCCTCGAGACATGATCTCCTAGTTATCCCTAGAAATCGGGGATAACAAGCCCAAACTCGGTCAAATGATAGATCAGGGCAGTGAAACCCTCCTCCTAAAGTTTCAAGCCCAACATCCAAGTCCAACCTCTCCAACTGATGAATCTTCTAAGGGAGTTGCACCCTCCTGAATAGTTAAAACCCTATGCAACTCGTCCCTAAAGAAATACACCTCCAAATGGCGTGCAACTCTCCAAGAATATAGATCGGGCTATGAGAATCCTGTGGGAGAAGTTTCAGACCCAGATCTCAAGCAGATCTCTCTAGATCTGAGTTTTACTGAATCATAGGATGTCCCCTATGGCTCCAAGACGTCCCAATCTGTAGATAATTATATGATGACGATAACCCTCCAAAAAAATC
>JASDQU010190945.1:6557-19393 GCA_032191745.1 Picea mariana
GAAGCACATAGAAATTATTTGGGCATGTATCACATATTCTCTAAAGTATTTGAAAGCTTGGACCAATGTGTAGGATTAGTTTTCCATAATATGGTATTTTAGCTCAACATCCCATAGGGCCTTGCTAAAAACATAATGGGTTGCTCATATCCCTCACCATATTTTTACAGTAGGAAAATGTTTATAGTATGCTCAAAACCAATGAAAATACTATGAAGTCTTTTTCATAATATAGGATAATCAACATAGGAGTTTCTCCAAGGGATTTTTTTATTCTTGTCAGGGTAGTTTTTTGAAAATTCATTTCGCTTGTCTTTTCAACGTAAGCTATAGGTAGATTTAACTTTCCCACAAGGAAATGCTCTCTGATCATGTGGTTTGTTGTTTTCAATTTATGATTTCGCTATTATCTCAAGGTCCTTCTTTTGTTTCTACATTCTCTATCAAAAGTTAGAACCCAAACATTGAAGTCCTATTTTTAATTGATCAAGGTTTTCGTTCTCTAATTACATTGTCACCTTAAAGATCCTTGTTATGTTTCCAAAGGTCTTATGATAACCTAAACAAATAGTTCCATTCAATCCTTTTTTGTTGGTTGGATTTATGCCTCAAATTTGAACTTTATGAGTGAGTTTTTATCTAGTTTAATAAAGTCTACGAGGATTGATAATATTGAATATATACATATGGGTTTTTACCTTTTTTTCAATAAGAAAAAATCTTATATTAGAAAATATAAAAGTTCAGTTACAATATCTGTTACAAAAACTGCCAACAGGATCATAACTTTCATATCATTTGTTACTATAGGGCATAAAGTTCAGTTCAAAATACATTTAACTAGTAAATCTGAATAGCATATGTACTCTGCAGTAATTAACCTCAGATTTTACAAATCCAGTTCAAAAAACAAAAAAGTGTCCAGTTACATCACCCTTGCACCATTGCAAGTTTATCTAACATCTAATCTTTCATAATTTGTTGAATGTCCTTCATTTCCCATTGCATAATATAAACCATCCTCATCTAGGAGTAATGATTCTTTTGAGAGTTGATCAACTTCCTTGTTTTATTCCCTGTAAATGTGTTGTGTTTTTAGTTGAATATATATCTCGCTCAACACTTGAATTCTTTTCATCCAAGGTTGAAGAGACATCACCTTAAGATTGTTTTCATTAGCAAACCAATGTATAATAATATTTGAATCACCTACCAGTTGTAACCTAGTTACCTTTTTATAGCAAGCAAAATATAGGATACACCACAGGGCAAAAAGTTCACCCTTAGTATTAGTACCACTACCACAATTCATCTTGAGTCTGAAAGTGCCTAGAACTAGACATTTTAACACTGCTCCAACCCCATATTTAGCTCCCCTGTCTTGTGATGCAACATCAAAAAACCCCGCTGCCATATCCCAGTTAAGTAAGGGAGGCCTATCAATCCTATTACCCTTAGTAGAAAAGGATACTTTTGTTTCTCCCAGGTCCCGTAGAATACTATTACAAACTCTGACCCTAATAGGAGTATGATATTAAAAAATAACCAGGTTCCTATGTTTCCAAACCTCCCAACAAATAAAACAAGGAATTTATTTCCAATTTTCCTTCTTCTTTATCCATTTTTGTAAGCAGTCTGCAATCTTTCCTCCTTCCTAATTACTCTCAAAGTTTAAGTCCTTTTGAATAGTGTACCAAATATCTTTGGTAAAACTACAATCAACAAAAAGATGTCTCACGTTTTCCTCATTGTTCCCACAAAGAACACATCTACTAGGCCCAACAATACCTCTTTTGACCAAATTCTCCCAAGTAAGAATTTTTTTTTCAAGCATTAACCAAATAAAGAGTTTGAATTTTAAAGGTAGATGCCAATGCTAGAGTTCAGTATACTAGTAAGTTGGTTCTACCACTATCTCCTCCAACAATTGGACTTCATAGGCTTGTTTTGCATTAACTTGTCCCCCTTTAGTATCCCAGGACTATAATAATGTATCTTTTTCATTGTTTAACTCATATCCTGATCCAACTAAACCCTTGACATAGTTATTCCATTCCTCTTTTTGTTCTCCTTCCAATCCTAGAGTCTCATCCTTTTTCTAGTTTGTATGTCTTGTGACCTCCATATCAATAATCCCAGCTTGAGAAAGATATTCTACACCGTGTGCCTTCAGAGAAAGAATAAGGTTGCTTGACAATTTAAAATAAGTGTGAGACCCAACCATTGGGTCTTCTCCAATTCTGATGTCCCTCCCATTACTAGGTTTCCAAACCATCCAGTCTGTTATAATGGTAATGGAAGAGGTGAGTTCTCTCCAAATATTTGAAATTCCAGTTCAATTTTTCCTTCCTTCCCTGAACCACTCTGCCACAATTTTATTCCTGAGATATTTTTTAAGTATCACCTCATGCTAGAGACCAGGCACCATAAGACACCTCCACACACTTTTAGCTACTAAGGCTTTTCCAAAGGAAAAAAATATTTTTAATACCCCATCCACCCACCTTTTTTGTTTTTGTGATCTTTTTCCAACTTATCAGATGTATCCCTTCTTTTATCTTTTTCCCAGTCCACAAAAAACTGAACATCCACTTTCTGATATTATTTAGAATACTTTTAGGTATTTTGGCTAAAGATAGCCAATACACAGGTATGCTTTCAAGAACAACTTTGACAAGAGTGACCCTTCCCCCTAAACTTATCCATCTGAGGCTCCAATTTTTTTCTCCAACCAGATCCAATGTTCCCTATTATAACAATTTGGTTTGAGGAAGCACCCAAGATACTTAAAGCCATCATCGACTAGTTTTACATCAAAAGGTAGAATTTCCTTCAACAATGCTAGGTCCTCTGCTGCCCATCCAACTTCTAGGAAAGATGACTTCTGGGGGCTAAAATCCATTCCTGTTGCTTTGCAAAAAAGTTCTAGAATCTTCTTAAAAAATTTCCATTCCATAATGTTTCCAATCCCAAATGGTATAATATCATCCACAAACATCATATGTGTGATGTTTATCCCTCTAGCCACATGAATTCATTCTAATTTATTTTCCCTCACCTATTCCTTTATGGCTATGCTTAGCCCTTCTACAACAAGAAGAAACAATAAGGGAGATAAAGGACACCCTTGCCTTAATCCCCTTGAAATTTTAAGGAAATTAGTAGGCTTACCATTGATCAACATGACATAGTTTGTAGAGGTCACATACCCCATAATCCAGTCAATAGATTCTAAACTCATTCCCACCTATAGTAACACTAACCTTAAGAAACCCTAGTACACTCTATCATATGCCTTTATCAAATCTAACTTGAGGACCAGAGCTTTGATATTTTTTACCTTGATACTATGTAAAGCTTCCTGTACAACATCAATGGCATCAGTAATTTGCCTACCCTCAAGAAAACCAAATTGTTCCTTTGAAATACCAAATGACAAAAAGAATTTTATTATCATAGCTATAATTTTAGTAATTATCTTATACACTAAGTTACACAAAGCTATAGGTCTATATCCTCCAAAATATCATGGAGTATCACTCTTAGGTATAAGGGCTAGAAAAGTAGAATTTAAAGATCCAGTTACCCTGCCTTTCCTTCTGGACTCTTCAACCATCTCCAAGATATCAATACCCAAAATGTCATAAAAGCCAGAAAAATTCCACAGTCCAACCATCCGGTCCAGAACTTTTTGAAGCTTTAAATCCTTTTAGAGTTGACAGTATTTATGTTGAAGTTATTGGCTCAGTCACTTTGAGGCTATCTTCCTCTGTAAACATCCTTGGGTAATTCCTTAAAACTACTAGTTGATCAGAAATATAAAGGTTAGGCCGAGCCTTATAAATATTTTGGAAGTATCCAAAAACTTCCTTTTGTAGATCTTCATTACTAGTGATCATTGTTCCATCATCCTTAATAATATCCCAAATAGTATTATTCTATTTTATGGCACTTGCATAAGCATGAAAAAACTTTGTGTACCTATCGCCTGAAGCCAACCAGTTTATCCTACTCTTCTGCCTCCAAGTTTCCTCCTCCTGTATCAAAAGAAACAGTTTCTTCTTCTCTTTTTCTATTACGATATATTTATCTTCCTCCTCCTCGAATCCCCCTGGAAAATTAGTGTAAAGTGTATCCATATCAAATTCAAGCTTAATCATTTCTTTCTTTGCTTCATTTTTTTTCTTTCTTTCCCATTTTATCACAAGAGTCTTGAGAATATTTAACTTTTTAACCAAAGAATCCATAGGATTTAGTATCTCCGTTCCCAAAATTCCAACTCAATTGGATCTAATAAAGTTAACTAACTCTGGTTCTTCTAGCCAAATAGAATTAAATTTAAAGGGATAACAAAAATTTTCATGATCTTGTTCCAAATGTAGTATCATAGGCATATGATCAGACATATTTAGATGACATACCCAAGTTATGTACTTGAGCCTTGAAAGCACAAGATCCTCAGAAATAAAAAATCTATCCAATCTCTTAGTAATGTAATCCTAACCTCCTTTTCCATTCCTCCAGGTGTGGAGAATTTTTATAGGCTCTACATCCACCAATCCCTCTTCTTGTACCAACTATCTAAAATAAGGTTGTACAGGATATGCTCTAGCGTGGGATCCCCACACTTCTCTAGTTGAAGTAGTGAAGTTTAGATCACCCCCCAGTACCAGATAGTGTTCATTTAGTATCCCATCCCTTTTAATGGCCTCCCAAAAAGCCTCTTTGTCCAAGTAAGGTCCATAACAGTTTATCAACTTCAGTCTTTTATCCAATTATTTTACTATTCCATCCAACATAATCCCTGCAGGGGTCAAGTAAGCAGAGAATTCAACTTTTATTGGATTCCAAGCAGTTAATAGCCCACCGGAGAGACATGAAGAATCCACCCCATAGAAATGCCAATTTGGAAGTAACTTGACAAAAAATTCCTTTTCTTTTGTTACACAAACCATTGTTTCCTGGACAAGTAAGACATCTGGTTTTGTTAATTCTAAGAAAATTTTGAGGGCTAAGTACTTTGAGATGCCCCCCACTCCCATAACATTAAGTGTAACAACAATCATTTTTTAACTCTAGCCAGGTCTTTTTGAGCTCTAAGCGCCCTAGGTCCATCAACCATTGTAGAACAAATAGTAGCACAATTCTCCTTCACTTTCCCTAATTTCCTCGCACTTCTAGTCTTCAACGGAGAGAAGTATTTCTCCAATCCACCACGAACAACCCCTTTCAACAATGAAGCCTCACCCACCAAGCTAGGAGCAGACACACCCCTTGACGTTTCCTCCTTCTTCTTATTTTCTACAGTCTTAGATATCGAACCCCCCCCAACAAAAATTGGCAGAGGAGATCTGGTGAGGATATCTCTATAAAACAGGATAAAATTTATTAGAGACTCCTCAATCTCATCCAACACCTTCGGATCTTTTTGATCTATATCATTCAGGGTATCGGCATAAGCCTCACCTGCCCCAACATAATTTATATCATGTGTAATTGAGGGAGATGGATCAGTTCTCTCCTTCAGACCTACATTAGGAAATGCTGCAAAATTTTCCACAGGAAAGGTAGGACTTTCTGAACTTCCTTCTATCCCCAAATACCCTTCCTTCAGGTCCTCGACCCTTAAAGGATAAACCAAACTACTCCCCTCACCGGTACTCGCATCCGATAGCCCGTTACTCAGAATAACCCTATATGCTTGTACTTCAGAGTTTAGCCTCCCCGAGGTATAACACCTCTCTCCAACATCTATCGAAGTTCCTGTGGAACTAGTTTTATCCCCCCCCTTTTACCAATCCAAACGACTAATCCATGATCACCACAGGCCACGCAACAGGCCCCCCACCCACAGAGAAATATACTATGTTCCCTCCCAATACCCTTCCATTACCCACCAAAGCTTCTAAAGAGTCTTTATGAGTTCCTTCCCCGCATTTCTTCCTAAACCCCTCAATAGGGTCGACACAGACTGGAAGATTCACAGTTCCTAACCTCCCCTTAGAATCAATTCCTGACTTAAAAGACTCCATTTCTAACACCTTCTTCCCCCCCTCAATACTAACAGAAGGAGTAGATGAGAGATTTAAACAGTGGTGATTTAACTTACCGGTCATTAAATCGCTATCCAAGGCCAGAGGTTGCAGGTTCTCGATCCAATCTTCAGTGACCAGTTTCATGTCATATGTTTGCATCTTCACTTCCGCTTCGCCGACCACATCAGTCAACCCTAGCACCGCTTTCTTATTGTTTCTAGAGAAATTATGCCGCAGGTGACCCGTCTCTTTGCACACTGAACATCTGAATGACACCCCCATATAATCCAACTTCTGCTGGATCACCAATCCACTCCACTCAATTTCAATCTCGGCCGATAACCCTTCGAATAGATCAAGCTCCAGAAGAAATTTTCCCATCCGCCTATCAGGGCCTGACAGTAAACCAGAGTCAACATATAAAAATTTTCCAATCATGTTCCCAATCTCCTTAAATGCCTTCAGGTTCCAGACTGTGAGCAGACATCCAAGCATTAAGACCCACAAATGTCTGTGTCGGATAACCTCCTTCTCAAGATTGAATGCAACATGCCAACGTTTAAGCATGAGGCTCTCGTTACTCACCACCCAAACCTTATTTAACATCTCCTTCACATCCTCCTGGGACTAAAAAAGGAAGCAATGCCATCCTTTGGACAGGATGAACACCTCTGGTAGATAACCCAACACCAAGCCCCAAGTGATGAAAACACAACTGTGTATCTCCCGCATCGCCATAACCCTGTATCCAAACCTTCCTACCAACCCCCGTAATGAATATAAGTCGACTTCTTGCATCCCTATGTCTCTACCAAGAGTTAGCTTAAGATAAGTTTTTTTCACTCTCTAGGGCTTTAATCCCGTTCATAGATTAAACTCCTTCCTACTGCTAGTTACTACATCAACTGCCACAAACTTCTCCCTCCTAGACCCAACCACCGTGCCCCTCAAAAAATTGCCTTTCCCTATCTCTGTCTCTGCCTCCCCAGAACGATTACACTGAGGTAATGTATCAGCTTCCACCCCCTATGTTGCACCTACAGTATCCGACCCTCCCACTCCCTCCACAGTAACCTTACCGAAAAACCCTCCCTTCGAACTCTTCAACAGGCTAAACGATGGTGAGTAGGTCATTAATGCTTCCGACGTACCTCCCCTATCCGCTTCCCAAGCGAAAAGTTCATTTATGACCTCAATAACTCTATTCTCCTTGGCTCCGTAGGATACCTCGCCATCTATCCTTTTCATAGGTCGAGCCTCCATCTCTGCCTCATACTTACCATCCCTCACATCATCTACTAATCAGGAATGCTTGTACCTTCTTAACTCCTCTCGATAAGCCTCGTCAGACTTTAGTAAACCACCATGGCTCCACCATAGATCATCTTCCAGGCCATCTACTAGAGTCATGACATTGACAACCATCACACCTTAGATCTTCCAGATCAACCACTGCAAGGATTTAAACCCTAACCTAACCCTTAATCCAACTGACAAACCCCAGGACTACCTCCAACGCCTCTCCCTAAGATGTTAGGATCCATTAATACACACAGATACCACCCAAGAACCAATGAGTAGATCCATTATGACGCTCGGATTCCAACCAGAGTTGCTGGAACCCAACTAGATCTCCAGTGGCCGCCATGGCTCCTTTAAATCCATATGGGTTTTTACCTATTAACACATATACAAAAAAACTTGAGAAAAAACTATTTTAAGAAAATGTCTACTCTTCAAAATTCTTAATTTATAGGATTTTTCCTTTGATATTTCAGATAAAATTTGAGAGAGCAGCCATAACACAAGATTATACACACAAATAATAATTTCTATTACCCATATTACATACAATATTACACGTATATATAGTTGGAATCAGATCCAACTATCTCCAAACATAGAGATAGTTGTTGAGAGAATCTCTCAATAACCTTCAACAAATCTCCAACAGATTCAAACCAAATCCAAACCAATTCTATTGTAAGCATTATTCTAACAATTTCTTATTTAAAATTAATATTTCTTACTTGATTTGAAATTTGATTTGAAATTGTGCATCTAAGTGAGGACTTTTTTTTTTTTTCTAAGTTAATATTCATCTTCAAAGAAGCCTCGGTAGTGTTTCTTCTAGATAAATGAGAGGCATATTCAAGGAAAAATATGGCCCTCAAACCATTATGGTTTATACGCAATGCTATGAAAAGAGAAACACGTTTCTTAATGCTTATATACTCATGGTCCATTGTTACATCATGCAATTATGACATGGATAATGGACTATGTTAAATGACACCACTATGATGTAATGAAAGAATTATTACATTGTTCCTCAAATAGGGATCTCATGTTTTCCTTTACTTACATCACATGCTTTCTATCACACTATATGACAATTTCATCCCAATTCCTCATGATCTCAAATTCAATTTTCCTATTCCCTTTGTGACCTTCCCTATTCACACTTTCCATAAAATGAGCTTTACTTAAACAAAATACACATCAATCTGAAATTCAAACTCCTTATTCTCTCTATATCTTTTCTTATCTCACTTTCCATAAAAAGATATATATCTACAAAATAAACATTCATCTCAAATTCAAATTCTCTTTACCTATATGACTTTCCTTATCCATTTTTTTGGTTATTAATCATTATTGCATTAGTTGCTTGGGAAGAGCCAGAGCATTCGTAGTTTTTGGATAAGCAACCAGACCATTGTTTAGCTTCGAGGTTTATGTAATTGTGGCATTCACATAATAAGAAGAGACAGATTGACAACAATATCATGTTCTAGGTGTATAATGAGTTAATATGTGTGAGTATAACGAAAACACCGCGTATATAGTCCCACATTGTTGAAGCCTATAGAAATATCGCACGGTTTAAGGCAGGTCCTCATCATATGTATGTTCAGGAAAGGAGCAATTTTTTTTTTAAACTATGTGACTTTCCCATTTTTCATAGAGAAAGCTTTATCTACATACATAATAAACATTCACATTTTTATAATACTTATGAAAGTTTGTATAAACAATTAAAGTGTTTTGAAGAAAAAAAATACTTTAACTATAAACATTGACTTTTTAACTAAAAAACTAATATGCAACTCATAAATTTGAAAATATAACTCTAAGTTATATAAAAGAAAATGCTTATATATATTTTGTAATCACTTTCACATTAGATTGAATAAGTATTATATTAACCTTATTCTTATATATTTTGTAATCGACTTTTTAACTTAAAAAAACTAAAATAAAGTTATATAAAAGAAAATCCTTATATATTTTGTAATCACTTTCACATTAGATTGAATAAGTATTATATTAACCTTACTCTTATATATTTTGTAATCACTTTCACATGAGATTGAATAAGTATTATGTTAACCTTTCCATCATGAGCATAGAAGAAGCAAGGGAGTATACAAGTGACACATCTTTTTTTTTCTTTTTTCCTATTTTATTATAATATTTAAAAAATAAATAATATTATATTTTTGAATAAGTATTATATTAACYTTATTCTTATATATTTTGTAATCGACTTTTTAACTTAAAAAAACTAATATGCAACTCATAAATTTGAAAATAAAGTTATATAAAAGAAAATTCTTATATATTTTGTAATCACTTTCACATTAGATTGAATAAGTATTATATTAACCTTACTCTTATATATTTTGTAATCACTTTCACATGAGATTGAATAAGTATTATGTTAACCTTTCCATCATGAGCATAGAAGAAGCAAGGGAGTATACAAGTGACACATCTTTTTTTTCTTTTTTCTTATTTTATTATAATATTTAAAAAATAAATAATATTATATTTTTTTATTTGATACATATTTGTATTGACATTGTTTTCTAAATTAATAATAAAATTTATTATAAATTGTAAAATTCATTGTTTACTATTTAAGTTTTTATGAAGAAATTTAATTGTAATAATTTATTAATGTTTTATAAGGTAGTAGACTTTCACTCTTGGGAGAGGTCTTTGGGTTTTGGGATGTTAACTAATTTCTTTACTTTCGAGGAAAATGAGCTCTTAGTGAAGAAAAAACAATTTTAGGTCATACCTCCAGACTTATTTTTTAGTTTATATATATTCTAAATTAATAAAAAAATTCATCATTATCTCATTTTTTGGGGTGCTACTACATTGCTTATGAGAAAATTTAATTGTATTTTTTAATATAATTTAGACTTTATTAAGATTTATAAGTTGGTTGTCAATTCCCGCTAGATCAACGAGTTAAGATGTGGATTTTGTTTGTTAGGTTAAGTGAGTTCAATACTCTTACGATATGTTTGTCGGAAGAATTGATGTAACCCAAACCATGCAATCTCCAAATAAAAAAAGTTTATAAAAAATTGTTATTATTATTGTTGATAAATTTTCAAACATTTTTTTTTATTTATTTTGATTTACATATAGACATTCTCTCCAAATGAATAGTAATTCCATTTTAAACTTTCAAACTCCTTACACTAGCTCATATAAAAACATTAATAAGAGTAAGCCCCCCTTGCCCCGGCCACCTATTTTATTAATATTTTTATGTCGAGCAATGTTATTTTATTAAGAACATATATGATGCTCATATCTGCAGAACTTTGGGTGAATATTTCCGGGAATGTGAAGAAACTTGGAACTGGGAGTTATATAGGGAAGAAAATCAGGTTGTAGATACTTTATCAAAGAAAGCTCTTTCTGAACGTGTTGGAGCCATTATATATAGTTAGTGGATGGATGGTCATAAAGGGCCAAAAATATTTCTCAATTTGGTCTAGTTTTGGGCATAATTGTTTTTTTTAGAACTATTTTGCAATTATGTAGTTTGTATAGAGTAAGTTTCTTTTTTGATGCCACCTCAGATAGATTAGTTTGATGTTTTATTGTTGCCACTTTGAATGGTACATGGGGTGACTTGTTGGACAGTTGAAATCTTGTGAGATCGAAATTTTGGTTTTTTGTATTAGAGAAGATAATGATATGAGGTAGGTTGATTATGTAAAGTAAACAAAACTATGTGTACTGGTTATATATCTTAATATAATGAGCAATTTTCATCTAAAAAATGTTATTTTATTAAAAAATATAATTTTTATTTTTTTTTTAATTTCTCTTATCATTTATACTTTATCATAATAAAAATTATTTATATTTACTTAAATATTTTTATACTTTATCGTAGTGAAAATTATTTATATTTACTTAAATATTTTAAAGTGATGATATTAAATTATAATTTTTCAAATGATTGTGAATCTTTCAAAAATTCAATGATTATGGTTTATTAAAAGGCTGTGATATTAAAGAATGAATTTTGAAATGATTATGAGTATCTCGCAAATTCAATGACTAGGAATTGTTTGTTGGGTTTAAAATGGAGATTTTGATTTTTTAAGTTCCTAGTATGATTAACGTAGTTGAGATTTACGTTTTGTTTATTATGATTAAAATGTATATTTACATATCAGATAATACTTTCTTTTAATTACATTTTTATTATAAATTAAAAATATATTTTATTTAATAATTTATATATTGAATTGTAGTTAAATTTGTAATTATGATTTTGTTTACAGTTTTAGAATTTTTTTTATTAAAAAACAAACTATAAATATATATATTTATATTTTCATAATTATTATCATTATTATTATTATTATGTATGGATGTTTAGTCTTGAAATTACTAATGTTTGGAAAGAGAATTTTCACATTATTTTGAGATTTATATATTTAAATACTTTGAGTAAATTTGATTGGTTAAAGGATAAAAAAATCATATTTGTTTGGGATCACCATCAATGCATACATATATTGTGCTATTCACCAATGTATACATATATTGGGGAAGCACTGCATGCTTGTTAGAAATTATTGGAAGATGTATCTATCCATTATGGACATAAAAAACAAAAATCAAACATATTACTTATAAATGAAGGTTAATACCATTCAAAAGACAATATAAATGATAATTACATGAAAGTGTCATTAAATTAGACATTTAATGATTCATATGAAAGAGATAGAATTATAGAAACAATTTTGTTCTTTTTGTTTTTTTTTAATCATTTAAGGCCTCATCCAAAAATGAAGTGTTGGTTAAAAACATTCAAAACCATTATCCATAATAATGACTAATAATTATGACATAGAAAACAAAAAACAAACGTATTGTTTATAGATGAAGGTTAATACCATTCAAAGGACAATATAAATGACAATTACATCAAAATGTCATTAAGTTGGACATTTGATGATTCATATGAAAATGATAGAAATATAAAAACAATTTTATTCTTTTTTTGTTTGAATCATTGAAGGTCTCATCCAAAAATGAAGTGTTGATTAAAAACATTTGAAACCATTATCCATAATTATGACATAGAAAACACAAATTAAACATATTGCTTATAGATGAAGGTTAATACCATTCAAAGGACAATATAAATGACAATTACTTCAAAGTGTCATTAAGTTGGACATTTGATGATTCATATGAAAGATAAAAATATAAAAACAAGTTTGTTCTTTTTTTTTTTCTAAATCATTTAAAGCCTCCTCTAAAAATAAAGTGCGGGTTAAAAACATTCAAACCTATTATCCATAACAATAACAATGAAGTATTGGTTAAAAATATTGGAACCCATTATCCATATAAAAATAACTAACAAGTGATACGCACCAGCTTAGTCCCTGCCAAGTATATTTAGAAATGGAGATGATAGTTGGCACCTTATAATTATTGATAATGACGATTATTGGCATCTACTGAAAT
>JASDQU010190947.1:0-20122 GCA_032191745.1 Picea mariana
TATGCCTTCCTTCAACTCCTTCGAAGGTTCAAATCCTTCTGAACTTTTCCCAACTCCAAGTCTTTCAAAAAAACTCTTTGCACGCACTCCTTGCGGTAGACTTTCAAACACTTCCAAGTGTTGGAATCCTTCGACTCTATGCACACCTGCAACAGCAGTCCCTAAATACTTCACTCAGGTCCACAACCCTGAGACTTTGCTTAGCCTGTGCACTCCTTGCACGACTCCTGTACCCACTGTACTTCTGTGGAAATGAGAACAAAAGATATCTCTCCTGAGCTTTTAGAGACAAACCCATAAACACCTTGTCGACGCACTCCTTGCGGACAATTCAACTGCACTCCTTGCAGGAACTCTTGCTCAGATAGAGAAACAATTGAAATTCATTCCTCTCCTCTTTCCTCTCAGATTTCAAACATTCAACAAGAAATCATTCATACATAGCATAAAAGAAAATGTACATAAGAAAGAGTGAAATAACCATGAGCATAAAATTTAGCATACATACACAGAGAACAAACACGATGCCATGAATTTGAATTGAATCTTTCTCTATTAATCCAAATTTCTGTACATGGGTGTTTTCACACAGCTCTCTGCTTCTCTTCTATTCTCTTCAGAATTGTGTTCATGCTCTCCCATCATAATGTTACAATACACAAGGAGGGTGTCTATATCCCGTTTCCCTCTTGCACTCTAAAAATGTCTAATCTAACATTCAATTCTATCTACTTGCATTAACTACTATAAATGCCTTCTACCTACTAAGGATGAGAGCAAATCGCTCAAGGTCCCTTTACATTATACAAGTGTGCCTCCACTTGATGTTTCATTAATGGTTCAAGATACTTCAAAATTTGTGCTGGGCACTTTTCCAGCTGTCCGATTGTCTCCGCGCTGGCTCGCTTGAGATGCTCCTGCATGAAGAAAGAGGCTTAGCCCTAGAATATGGAGAAAGGGGTAAAACATTTACAAGGAAAATTATAGAGGAATGCACTTGGAAAGTATAAGTAGGAGAGAAAGGGAATCATATTAGCACCTATTGAACTTAGTTGATATATATTTTGTGAAAGGTTATTTGCAGGCATAATTGACAAATATGAGGTTCTGCGAAGCAGAGGAAGCAAAGAAAGTTTGATGGAAAACTTTCGGAGTTGCAGAGGGAAAAGGGTTTCTGAAAAAGCCTAATTACTGAGGTCCTTGTGGGTCCACCTATAGGTGTCTAGAGAGGCATCCTTGTGGGTAAAATAGTGTGCAATAGGTGAGTCACTAGTAAATTTGGGAAAAATGGCTGGAACAGACAGCAGAATTTGAGTAAGCCATGTTTATCTGAGAACTAATGTTATAGGTCAGTCACATAGCTACATGTATGATTGTATGTGTGTTTTTGAAGGGTGTTTGATGATTGTATATAGTTTAGTTTTGGATCATATGCTTGAGGCATATCTTGGATGCATGGTACAAACCCTAGTGTAAAGATTGAGGTATTTTTGATAGGGTATTGTTCATCATGTTAGTACTTTCTCAGTAGTGTTATAGTTCCTTGTTATAAGCACATATTTGGATATATATTTGAGGCATATCCTTGTATATGGATGAGGAATGGTCTTGTGAGTTTGGGAATCTTCCTAGAGGCACTATTGGTTGTATATTACTTGTTGTAGTGAATAGTTTTGAGGAAAATATGTCGAAGTATATTGCTTGTGCATGTTTGATTTTTATTTGTATATCTTATGGTACATTGTGAGAGGCTTTTGTTAGTGATATTGGTATATGGTTGATACACATTTAAGGTTACATAAGAGTGAAGGTTTGGCACATGATTTGATGTGAGGGTTTATGGTATTTGGATAATGTATACTATGATGTATTGCTAGAGGAATTTTGTTGGATACCTTGGTATATGTGATCCAGAAGCCTGACAGGGCTCAAAAAGGCTCAAAAATGAAAGTGCTAAAAATACGATGAAACCAGTGCCATTGCGTCCGTCTCGTCTTCTTGATTCCGGCCATATATTTACTTCGTCAAATGGGCTTTGTATGCGAAAGATATCACGTTCTGTCCAAAAACCCAAACAGGCAAAAAAAGCGGATGACTGTACAGTCCATACAGTTCCACGTGGCATGATGATTGTACAGGTCGTACGACCGTATAGATGATGTGGAAACCCCTGGAGATGACACATGGAAGGTGATGTGGCATACGGGAAGATAGTTGGACCATTCTATGGGTGACACGTGTCACCACTATAAGGGTGACACATGGCACGGGATGACGTCAGCAGGTGACTAGGCAGGTACGGTGGCAGGGTACGTGGACCATCCGACATTTGACGCGTGGCAGATGCGTGGACCATTCAAAATTTGACGCGTGGCAGACTTCTATTGGTTGTTGAGGTGCCACGTGGCCCAGTCATGGGCTACCACATGGCACCCTGTGGTTGGTTCAAGGTTTGTGAAAAATTTATATGGGTTCACTGGGGTCGAACCCCCGACCTTTCTCCGGGCTGTGGATTGGCAGGACCGGGCTAACCGCCCGGCCCATGGGTGGTTCTTATTATGTATACGGCATAAAATTTATTTGAAATTAAGTCAAAGTCTGGTCGGAGGTGGGAAGGGCTGGGGCCTAGCCCCAACCCTTGGTGGTATTACCACCCCATATGGCCATGAGCGCGAAGGTAATGCAGCAGGGGTGTATGCGATAGGGACCAGCCCTCGGTTTCAGCTCGCATATGACCACGGTTCAACATACATGATCACGACCGCGGGGAGTATGGGATAAGGGCTAGCCCCTGGTCCCGCGCCACCATATAACCGCCACCCAACAGAGCCAGGGCCTATCCCTACAATATGTGTGTGGGGGTAGTTGTTATACCAACGGTCCTATGACCATGCCACCGAACCAGGAGCCAGGGAAAGAGGGGCCAACGCTCAAACGAGACAACGCTTGGCCACATGGACGCCTCCCACATGACTGGGAGCGTGCGCGTTTTGGGGGCTGCGCCCAAATTTATTCAAAAATGGGTTTTTTTCCCAATGTATTTGGATTTTATTTGATTATTATGCCTGTTTTTAATGGATTTTCTCCATTTTTGGGAGATATTGGGCATTTTTGGAGCCCAAATTTTGGGAGGAAGTTGGGGATGGATAACCAACTTCCGATCTATATAAACCAGGCATGTTTGAGGCCATGGAGGACAGTCAGAGCAGAGTTATGCTGAAGGGAAGCCAAGCCAAAGCCATTTTTATGCAGGGAAGCTATTGAGGAGAAGACGCTTGCGGGCCATTTCTGGGAGCTCCAGACATCCATTTTGCGTGCCGTTTTCTTTGCAGGGTTCTAGATATTTGGAAGAACATGACCAGATTAGTCTTGTAGCCAATTGGCACTACTGTGATGTACTTTTGAGCTTTTGAAAAGAAATAAAGAAGCCTCCCCCACAGAGACAAAGGACCAGAGACATAGGCAAAGTTGTGCCGAACTCCGTTATCAATCCTCGTGTTATGGTTTGTTGTTTATTACTTCATTTCAGATCTGCATATGTGTATATGGATGTCATAATTCCTCTTCTTTCCTCATTCTTTCATTAAGTTTCTCAAATGGTTAATTAACACATGCAAAATTAAAACTCAACCATAGTCATTAAAAGATCCGACGGACCAATATGTCTTTGGTATATGGTTGAGACTTGTAGTTGATGAGTTGGCACATACATGAGATGTATGGTATGGTAATGTTGGTACATCTTGATGAGTCATAGTTTGAGTTGTTGTTGATACATGATTGGTACATGCTTGGTACATTGTTAGAGGATTTTGTTGGTAATATTGTTGGAGACATTTGTGAAGTATTGTTGGCACATGGTTTATGGATGACGTGGCATACATGTATTGGTATGATTTTAGAAGCACATCTTGATTGTGGTACATCTTGTTGATGTTTGTGAATAGTCTTGGTTGATGCACATCTTGAAGATATTGTGCATATGGCTGAGAGTTGTCTTTGTGATTGATCTTGGTGAGTAGATCTAATTTGGTTGATGAGATTGATGTGACGAGTTGTTTGGACAAGTTGTTGTGACAAGTTATTTATACATGTTTGGTGCATGGTTGATGCACTTGTTGATGGTATAGGTTGAGGTATAGGCTTGGTGCATGGTTGATGCACTTGTTTATGGTACATGTTGAGGTACAGGTTGAGTTATAGGTTGATGCATGATACAGGTTGTTGTGTTAGTGAAATGTTGGACAAGTTAATAGGTTACATGTTGACAATGATAGAGTGACAGTGGCACTATCAGTTATCTGACACTTATATTTCAGGGCGGTTGGATGGGGCAAGGAAGGGGGGTTGTAGCATCCTTTTCGTTGGAGTCGGGTAATTAGGGAGTTGGATCTTCCTTCAGGTTGGAACCTAAGAACTAGGTGGTTATAGCCACCTTTCGAATGTAGCCAAAGAACCCAGGGGGTTGTATCCTCCTATTAGCTCAAGCCATAGAATTAGGGAGTTGCAGCTTCCTTCAGGTTGGAGCCTGAGAAACTAGGGCATTGGAGCTGGAGAATTGGAAGTTCGTGATTCCTTGAATGTAATTATTTGACATATAAGAAAATCATTCCATGTTTTTCTATTGCATTTCCACGTAAATATTGGTGTACTGTGTATTGTGTGGATGTGTTTATTATTGTTTATTTTTCACTAATGGATGTTAATGTTTATGATACAATAATATATTGATGATGAATTGGTGAACATGGTTGAATAAGTTAAAGGAATATAATTTTTGGTTAAAAGTGGTATAATTTCTCATTACTGATTCACCCTCCCCTCTCAGCAATCCAACAATTGGTATCAGATCGGGTTCCTTCAAGGAAATAGTTTAACCATTGGAAGGTAGATCATGGAGTACGATAGGAATGAAGTACCAATGTTCAGTGTGAATGGAGTACAAATTTTTAGTTTGAATGGAGTACCAATGTTCAATGGTCAGAAGGGTCTAAAGTATGAATTGTGGAGTATCAGGATGAAAACTTTTTTAACGACACATGGATATGATATTCGGAAATCGGTTGTGTCAGGATACAATGCTACAAAGAAACCTAAGAGTGTAGCCAAGAAGGAATTGAAAAGAAAAAAAAAAATAACATTGGATTTTATATTGGAAGGATTTCCAGATTCAATAAAGAACAAAGTGGGTCAGTTTTCATCAGCTAAAGAACTTTGGGATAAGCTACATAATCTCTACTTTGAGTATTCTCCCATCACAGAGCTAGATAATTCTAAAGAAGATGCAGGTACAAAACAATAAGATATATGCTCATCATGTTAGGTAGATTCAGATTCAGAATAATGTGTGATCAACAGAAGTGATGAGACAGAAGATCCCAATGAAATACACGATAATCCTGAGATTGAAAAGGAAAATAATCATGAAGCAAAATTTAGTCAATGAGAAAGAGAACTTGAAGATGAAATAATCACACTAAAGATCCAACTTGAAGAAGCAAAGTGAACATAAACAATCATGAAGATTCAGATGATGAAGAAAGAAGAAGAGGTGGAGAAGCTCGAAGAAGAAGTTGTCACATTGAGAAGTAAAATTGTCAAACTCAACAAGAATGTTGAAGAGACATAAATATCCACATCAACACTAGAGAATGAAGAGAAGCATTTCAGGTTGTTAGAAAAGAAGAATGAAGAAAAGAGTAAGAGTTATGCAGAAGTACTCAAAGGAAGAAATCATGAATAAAAGAAGAATGAGTATAATAGAGATACATCTTCAAAAATACCTACCACATTCAGGCAACAAAGAAGCTTCAACCATAATGAAGGGATCCATAGAAGATAAGATCATGATCAGCCAAGACAAGAATTCAGAAGGACTAAACAACAAAGAAGATCATCCACTCCCAGGTATGTAAATATCTTTTATGCTCATTGCTTTTATTGTACTAACTTTGGACATAAGGTTTCATATGGCAGGGCTTATGTAATAAAGGTTCAAGCAAGAAATGCTTATGTGGCCCCACATAACATTGAATTTTACAAATTCCATAACTATGGACAAATAGCTCGTGATTGTAGAAGCATGATGCATAATTATTTGAGAAAGAACAATGATATCATATATAAGAAAGTATGGAAAAGAAAACAAGAAGAACAGGTGAACAAAAACTAGGTCCCAGACATTGCAAGATTGGCAATAATATGAGATGAAGAAAAATCTACAAAGAAAAAGGAAGATGTCAGATATAGAAATGTTTGAAGAATAAATAAAAGAAAAGAAGAGAAGGTAAATAAGGAACATGTTAAAGGGATTGTACTCTCAGGAATTCTAGAGAAGAATCAATCCACAAGAAGAAAGAAAAAAAGTCAATGTTTAGAGGGATGATGAATCTACATATGAAGAGGATGATGAATCTGCAGCAAAGAAGGTATTATTTTGAGCCATCCATATTGGAGACTCCCATGTAATATGAATATTAGATAGAGGGAGTCTATGCAGTAGCCGAGAGAGATCAGAGAACAATCTTTTGAGCAACTTAAAAAGTTCGAGTAGACACACCTAGAGTAGTCAGTTTGTAGAAGTGTAATATGACAAATTGATCAGTTGAAAAATTACAAAAGCAGAAGTCTATGATTGTATTCAGACAAAGATATATTCAACACAACTTGTTCTAGATATGCAGAGTTTGGTTTACGGATTGAGAAGATTAGTGGACATAATTGACAGGTGATGATCGATTGCAGCAGTGAAGACTTCATGATAATACAGTGATAGATGGGTCAACATTGTGGATAGTTGAGTAGTAGAGTCTTGAATAGTATGGAAAAAGATGGATTCATCTATTGGTTTAGAGAGAGGTTCAGAGATTGATTCAGATATTGGTTCAGAGAATGTTGGATGATTATGATAAAGGAATATTTGAATTCTTAATCTTGAATTATTTTTACATATGTCAGTTGATTACACGAGGAAGCACCAATGGAAAATAACTCCAAAAGGAAGAAGGTACAGGAAGACCTATATTGATCTACACAATAATGTGCATAGAAGTAATCAGAGAGAGAGATTCGAAAAGGAAGATTAGTAGCATACAAAAAGGGAGACACACCCACATGGGGAGCTATTATTTTAACTGGGATTGGTTAGAGTCGGTACAGTGTCATATTGAAAGGGGGAGTTAATCCTTTGTCAAAGGGAGAGAGAGAGTAATCATAGGCATGAAGACATGGGGAGCATCCCCAAGGACAATTTAGATAGGGGGAGCAACCCAAAGGACAATGCAGACAGGGGGAGCAACCCCAAGGAGAGTTCAATAAGGAGGAGCAGCCCCAAAGGGAGATACCCTTTTCCATTGATGTCAAAGGGGGAGAGACAAAAACATTGATGAGGAGTGATGATCACAAGGAGAATGAGCATGAGTATTGTCATGACTAAGTCTTGCCATTAATGCCAAAGGGGGAGATTGTTGGACAGTTGGTTTGGATAGTTGGTTTTCATTGATGTCAACCCTTGGAGAGTGATATTGTATATTGATGTCAACCCTTAGATATTTATTTCAACTCTTGGAGAAGTACGGTAACCCCAGAGGTGTGGTTAAGGAAATCAAAAGTAATTGAGGAATATGGACATAAAGATCAGTGAATTTGCAGGTGAGACTATTTTGGATGGATAGTACATGTTGTGTTGTTTCCCGATTATGGATTTATGGCTTTGTGAAGTTGGAGAACCATTTTGAGTCATTTAGAATCCCCTAGAAGGTCAAAGAAGTCAATTATTCTAGAAGCACCTAGAACAAGTTTACTAGTCAAATTGGTTGTAACTAGGAGTTAATCATGGGTAAAGTTGTTGCAATAAGAAATTAATTAAATAATAAAGTGGTTACAACAAGAAGTTAGTTGAGGGTAAATAAGTTATGATTTGACTAATTAAAGAAAGTGGGTTATCCCTATAAGATGGATAAATGGGTAAACTAGTTACAAGGAGAATTCTAGAGGAAGGCACATGGAAAGTATAAGTAGGAGAGCAAGGGAATATTATTAGCACCTATTGAAATTAGTTGAGTATCTATTTTGTGAAAGGTTATTTGTAGGCATAATTGAAGCCGAGGAAGTGAAGAAATTTTGACGGAAAAGTTTTGGAGTTGTAGAGGGCAAGGGTTTCTGAGAAACCCTAATTATTGAGGTCCTCGTGGTTCAACCTATAGGTGTTGTTGAAACAGATCTTAAAATCTTTTATCCTTAAGGCCTAGATTTTTATTTTTTGTGTTTTTAAGGTTTCAGCTTTCCAAAAACAAGAATTTCGTCATTTCTAAATTCACGATACCTTTTTATCGATTATTTTTGAATAACGAACGGAAAAAAAGTTTACAAAAATATAAATTTTCCAATGCTCTTTGAAAATTTTCTTTTAAAATGGGTTATAATTTTAAAATCTGCGATTTTTTTTCTAAATTTAAATGTTAAAGAAATCGAGATTCAGGGTTTTCTGCAAACAAATGTTTGATGCAAATTGAATCACGAAACCCCGATCCCCGATTTCCCGATGCTTTTAATTCTTAAGTAAAAGCACGAATTAATCTAATCTCTTCTAAGAAATATTAAGGGTTAAATAATTATGTCGCGATTTCGGGATTCACGGTTCTATGAGAGCGCGTCTCTTGTCATCATGTTTCCCGAAATCCCGATTTCCAAAACCCCGATCCATAAATCACATTAGATTAAACTAATTATGTTTTGGACATTAATCATGATTACTCAGTTAATTAAGATAAGTTAAGTCCTATGTTGAAAAAAGAAAGAAGCCATTGCGATTTCGCGATTTCGGGATTCGCGATTCCGTGAGAGCATGTCTCATGTCAACATATTTCCCGAAATCCCGATTTCTGAAATCCTGAAAGGGTCTAATCTCGATTAATTAACATGCTAAAAATGTTTAAATCTTAAATAAAACATCGCTATTTCGGTGAACGGGCTTTTTCGATGACATACCTTTCGACATCAAGATTGCCGAAACCCCGAAAAGTCATGTTTTTAGATTTAATCTATAATTAACATTAAAAAATCTTCCTTCTAAAACAGGTTTAAAGGTAATCTTTTGTTAAGTGTTCATTAATGCTTCGTTTTCCGATTAAGTAAGTTTCTCGTTTTATTTGAAAATCCGAGAGCTCCTAAGTACAGACATTAAATGCATATCTCCAAAAATATCTTCTGCATTAAGGGCTTTAAATTCGTGACAGCTATGTAAATCTTGTCATGTTTTAAAATGTATTCAAAATAAAACATTCGAACGTCTGTATTTTCATTTTAAGTTGAGCTCATTCATCCATTTTCTGTAACAGGTATTCAAGTCAAACAAAGAGCCATGGCACCTAAAAAGGTACCAAAGAAAAAGGAAGACACACAGGAAGGTGATATTATCTCTGATACTACTCCACACGCCATACACTCCATCAAATCATGGGCTCAAATCTCTGAATTGCTGGAGGATGAGTTAAAGAATGTAGACCTTGATTCCGAAAATCATATCCGGGACATTGCTGAGTATGAGATTCATAAGGTTGCTGCGTGCCCACAACTGGTGACATATACTGATATGGTCAGCTGGGCTTTGGATAAGGTGGATATCCCAACAAGGAGCATTCAGAATGACAAAGGAGCTATCGTCGGCTCATTCAGGCCTGATCACATTCAAGTAATGTATAAACTCTCGCTGAATCATAAACACACCGTTAATGCTGAATTTTTAGCTGAGTTTCAAAGAAAGGAATGTATTGAGGCATGCCAGACATATCCTGACAAAATTAGAGGATGGGTGAGGTATGAAGCAAAGTTTAGGGCTGATACTCATGGGATTTATGCTATAGACTCCTTAAACGAATATATGGCTTATATATCCATAATGTTATGCAGGCTTTTCGAGAGGAAAGATCCCTGTCACTTTCATGCAGACTGGGTACCCTTCTTAGAGGAAGTTTCATAAGGAAATGGTTTTAACTGGCATAAAATTTTGTCGGATAATCTGACGCAAGAAATTTTAAATTACAAAGCAGCCAAGTCAAAGGGACAACCAGTGTCTTTTTATATGTCTGCATATATTATGGATGCAATCTGTTTTATGACCCCATTTCCATTAATGAATTGGAGTTGGAGCATCTCATGTCCAGAACCCATTCACATATATCACTCAGCCCTTTGGGAAGAAAAAACTAAAGACGTTTTTTACGATGTTTGTCATTTTGTCATTATTCCTATGCACAAATTATTTTTTGGATGTGAACCCCCTCGCATTTCTGATGCAGTCATAGAAAGTCTTAAATCGGTTGCCGACTGGTTTATTGAGGAAAATTTTTCCTATATTAGGGTTTATGGCTGTTCCATTCCTCCTCATGCACTCCCGAAATTCTTACCAGACAGATTGGTATGAAAAGAAGTAGCTCATCAGATAGCCGAGGGTGGTATTGGGTTGGAATTAAAAGCACTTCAGAAAAAAGCATGGCCATCTTTCCCCGTTCATGTCGAAAAATTTCCTTTATCAAATTTAGGCCATTCTAAGGTAGGCCGAGTCATTGGAAGAAGTGAAGTTAGTAAATATTGAGCACAGAAAATATGACCCCTACCAAATAATAAGTAGGCATTACATACATTGTAATTTAAAGGCATATGAACATGAAGTTTCTGTTTATGATGATATATTTAAAGATGTTAAGTCTTATGAAGAAGTGCTGAATAGAGTCCAGGCCTTGCCACCTGACTCACAGGCTGGGTTTGCATCTTTTCAAAGTCATAGGCGAAGCTACCTACCTAAGATTTTATAGGGTGAAATTTCGACCCCATTGGTAGAACAGGAAGAAACCCCTCCAGGGTTTGAAACTAATACTCAGGGTAAAGAAAATGACAAATATAAGTTGAAGGATACTGAGATACCTTCCCAAGATGCGGAGGTTTCTCAAACAAAAGAATCGGGAATGAATAAGGGCAAAGAGACAGAAACAATTCCAGAAATCATGAAGAATGTTCCAGAAAAGATAGGAGGAACAACTTCAACTGAACTTGGTAGTCCTATTACCTCTTTAACTCCATTACAGTCGACTTTTGGAACCCCCCATGAAGGAGTTTTATATGTCAGTGACCTAGAGACGATTTCAAGAGATGAAATCCCCCCATCGGATTACTTTTTCAGTAAAAAGCGAAGAGCAGTCTTGAAACAGGAAATTCATTCAAGAGGAGAAGGAACGATTAAAAAGCATAGAGTTATTATAGATGGAAAGAAACTCAAGGATGGAGAGTTTGCTACAGAATTAGCAGGTACAATGGGTGCTATAGCATCAACAAACATGTACTCTATAGGTAATTTAACAACTCTGCTTGAACAGAAAGACCAAACAATAATCCAGTTGCAAGACAAACTAAAGGAAAATGAAAAAAATATTAGTTGGGGAATATAGAAAGGTCTAGAACAAGCTAGTCTAAAGGATATGAAAGAAATCGAAAAATTGAATAAAGACTTGGATGAGGCAAAACACTTAATACAGGTCACACAGGAACAAGTTCAAAAGCTGGGAGAAGAAAACAAAAAATTGCAAGATAAGATTATTTCTATTGCTAACCAGGTAGTAGAACTTGAAAATTTCAGGACACATGCATTATAGATATATGTAAGAATAGAGGAGGAACAATAGAAAGTGTTCTTGAATCTGGAAGTAATCCAGAATTATTTTCAGGAATCAAATAAGTCTTTGGAGAATGTGTTCTAGAAAGAAAGGGAGGCAAAAGAAGCTAGGACAACTTTTCAGAAAGCAGTAGCTTTCTCATCAAAGGAAGAAATTGGAAAGACTCAGAAATTATCCATTTCTGAACAGGTTAAAGGGGATATAATGATTAAAGTGTGGGAAACAAAACTGGCCGAATATAAATGAATCACAAGAGAAGTTAATGAGGATTTCCAGGGAATCTTCGATCTCTTTGAAAGAGATTCATTGAATATCGGAACAGATGGTTGTTCTGGATTGTTAGGCAAAGTCAATATTGCCAAACATCAGCTGAAGTTTAGAGACGAGCTGGAGGAAAAGAAAGCAGAGATTTCAAACATCAAATTGATCAACATTACAGAGATCAACAAGTGGATGGTGACTTCAAGTCTAAAATTGAAAACTATTAAATTCACAGAAAGGATGATAGAAAGTCGGTTGCCCGAATTGCAGAAGAGATTTTTCTCATTTGAAGCAAATGAGATACCTCATGCTCCCAGGATCTTGGTGAAGTTTTTATAGAAATGCGTTCAGTGTATTAATGTGGAAAAAGGAAGTTCGTCAAAGCAAGCTTAAAAACCCTTTTTTAAATGTTTTTATTATTAGAATTTTAAATAAATTATAAACGGTTGACATTATTTTTATGTAACCGAAATTTTAGGAAGTTGGTTAGTCACCAACGAGAAACTTTGATGAAAATGTATAAATATAGTTTCAAAAGGCTGAAAAAGGGCTTCAAAATTTTTGGAGAGAGCCATTTTTGTAATATCAGTTTTCAAAGACATCAGAATATAAATCGCAAACGAGATTCTAGATCCTGCAACTTTGTAACTATGTGTCTTCCCCTGTTTATTATACTTTGTTAAATTTTCCCTTTTAATGTTTTTTTAACAAGTAATCAATTTGAAGTTATATACATCATTGATTTATATTTTCATATTGGTTTGGATGTTAAACGATTTACAGTTTTTCCTCTGAAATTGCTTTAGCAATTTTAAGACCTGTAAAGCTTTTGTTCCTTAATACTTAACCCTTGTTAGAAATCCCCTTTTTCTTTCATCATTGTCTATTGAAATATGAGATTCTTTCCTGATTAAAGCCTCATATTTTTCTGTAGTGTTTATTTGTTGTTTACAATTCTTGAAATTGTTACAAAACCAGGAAATGGCCTTGAATGTGTTTACATTACTGTTTTGGATTTCAAAATTGTTTTTCTTATTCTCATCTATGGAAATCTGAAGTAACAAACTGATTAAAATCCCTTTATAAACAAATAAAGTTTAATCATCCATGACTGTCCCAAGTAGCAGACAACCCAATGTTGAACCAGGCCTTCAGGATCAAACCAGTATTGCCCTAAATTTATTTAACACCATTTTACAAACAACAACTAACCAGTTTGAGTTAGAACGATCATGGGTTGCTATTAAACGAGACATTAGCATCCAAGAACAACAGGAAGCAAGACAGAGGCAGTTGAGAAACTGAATCTTCTCTGATCTTTCTTTGATTCCTTATTTCCAAATCATTTCTTTAAATCATTTACGGATGCCTTGACAATATTTTTTATAGCCTTAAAACATAAACTCAGGAACATCTTTTTGGCGCCGTTGCCAGGGAACGAAGAAACAAATCTTTTCCCTGGGAAGAACAACATTGACATTTTCTGTTTTTGATAGTGAACAAGAACAACAAACCTTCTAAGGCTAATATTTTTCACTTGGCGACTCCACAATAACTAAACTAGCCAGTAGCCGAAAGAACACCAGAAAAAACCCGGATAGCAAGCAGACATCGCCAGTCTCCGATCTGGAAAAAAATTTAAAATCACGGAAATCACTTAAACAAGTCTTTTTATCCACATATACTATAAGTCAGCCTGACTTTACTCAATCAAACTCATCAGAAACTCTTGAAAGATCACTTTCACTTCCCCCCTCATTTGATACTTTCTCATTTCCTGAAGTTTCTTCTCCAGATTTTCGAGAATCTTCTCCTCACACTGTCCAAACTTCAGTCCCAAATCTAACCATGGCTGCACAAGGAGGTGATGGAGCTGAAGGTGTTGCCCCTGGAGGTGGTCAAGTAACGCTTCCTGGTATTTTTGCTAAAGTGGCTGCAAGATATGCTCCAATTGTTCTTCCTGTTCCTCTTCATGATCTCCCCGAGAATTATATGAAAAGCCTTTCGAAATTTACAGGGGAAGGTGATTTGACTGCCCAAGAACATATAAATTTTTTTGATCAATTTGATGACATACTCGGAATAGAACATGAATATGTTTATTCTAGACTCCTTGTTCAAACTTTTGAGGGACAGGTGAGGACTTGGTTAAGATCCTTAGTAGCTGGATATTTAAGATCCCATGAAGAACTTGAAAGTGCATTTATTAGACAATGGGGAGAGAGGAAGTATCACCTCTACTAATCAACTGAATTCGGAGCCCTTAGAAAGAAAAACTCTGAGTCAGTTCTAGAATTCACACAGAGGTTCAATAAGTTGTATAATAAAATTTCAGTTGAGGTTAAACCTTCACAACCTGCAGCAAAAGTGAATTTTGCTGGCGCTTTTGACCCCGACTTTGCCTTATTATTGAGAGAAAGGAGATCAATAGATCTCACAAAAATGCAGGATGATGCGCTTGAGATTGAATCCAATATGATGGCATCAGGGAAACTTAAAGCAAAGATTGAAACTGGAAACAAAGAAAATAAAAAATTTAAAGATCAAGGTGGATCTTTAGGGTCACGAAAATTCTTGGGAGATAGAATAGAAGAGATGGCTAGGGTCATTCGATAACTTTCAAACAAGATCTCGAAAATGGAACTAGAGAAATCGAAAAGAGATAATTTCCCCAAAAAAGATTTTCGAAGAAATCCTGAAACTCAGGGACCACAGAAAATAATTAAAAATGAAGATCAAAAAATTCCAACACCCTTTAAAATTGAAAACTATATTGGAGAGGAAGATTTAGGAGATTTTGAAGAAATCGATGAAGATATTAGTAACCTTGGCGATGATAATAAATCCCCTTATTTATCAAGACAGGATTACAAAACATCTTTAAGTAAAGAAAGTACATCGGAAGAACAGGTTAGCAATAATATGACTGATGATTTCACATATCAAAATGTTGCAGATGATATTATTGCTGAACTACAGGGAAAATATAATTTGAGACCAAGAAATAAAAATCTCCCAAATGTTCCGACAAAAAGAGTTTTCTAAGAAGTGAAACCGATGAGGTAACTCCAAAAGTTGCAGATAAACAGTTTGCAAAAAGAAACACAACTGATACGCTACCTGTACAGTCAGAACCAGTAGGAACACTCCCTGTGAAGACACAAGCTCCTATAAAAGAAAACAAGGTCACATCTCAACGTAAAACTGAGAAGAAAGGTATGGAAGCCCGGAATATCGAAAATGACAAGGCTCTAGGAAACTTTAATTTAGAAAACGAAATAAATAAAATCAAAATTCTTATTCCCCTTGTTGAGTTAGCTAAAAATTCTGTATACAGAAAACAAATCACCAAAATGATTAATTTTTCCGAAGATGAAAGCCAGGCCGACGCTATTAACTTAGAGGATGACAAACCTATCTTAGTCTTCGGTCCACACATTGAAGGTGCAAGAGACACAATGGCTCCTTTTTATATTACGTTAACCCTGTTTGACCACCTTCTCCATAACTGTATGTTGGATTTCGGTGCTTCCCACAATGTTATGCCAAAGGAAATAATGGAAAAACTTGGTCTTGAAATCACAAGACCCTATGGTGATTTATATTCTTTCGATTCGAGGAAAGTAAAATGCATAGGTATGATTAAAGACCTTGTGGTAGGTTTGGCTCAAATACCTGCTAAAAGTATTCTTATGGATGTAGTAGTCGCTGAAATTCCCCCAAAGTATGGTATGTTATTATCTAGATCATGGGGCGCTAAGCTTGGAGGATCTCTCCAACTAGATATGACATATGCTACAATTCCAATTTTCGGAGGCCAGTTCACTCGTCTTTACAGAGAGACTAGGTTAGGATTTACTGTAGGTGACCCAAAAAACCCTAACAATCATCCAGTTTATATTGCCGACCAAGATTTAGGAAATTGTATATTATCTTTAGATGACGATTTTGAAGTAGATGTAGACGATAAATGTATAGAAGAAAAAATTGAAAAAAAAGAAATAGAGAAAAATGTATATAGTACTGGTGTTTGGAAAATGTATTTTGATGGTGCTTCCTCCTATCTTGGAGCTAGGGTAGGAGCACTTCTTATCGCTCCCGATGATCAATTTGTTATTCCTTTTTCATATAGGCTCCAGTGGAATGTAGATTGTACAAACAATGTATGCGAGTATGAAGCTTTAGTGCTAGGACTAGAAGCTGCTAGAAGGATGAAAATTAAGAAACTCGAAGTCTTTGGTGATGCAGAGTTGATTATAAAACAGGTGAATCGGCAGTATCAGGCTAAGCATCCTAGACTTCGGTCCTATAGAAACTGTGTCTGGGATTTAATCGATAACTTCTTCACATATGTGAATTTTCATTTCGTCCCAAGATCCGAGAATCAACAGGCTGATGCTTTAGCCAAAGCTGCATCAAATTTTACACCTCCGACTGCTTTTAATTTAAAATATCATATACAAATGAGACATCGCCCTTCAATACCAAATAATATACAACATTGGCAGGTTTTTGAAGACGATGAGCAGCTTCGAAAGTTTCTAGAATCATTAGATGAATTTGCAGAAACGCATACCGATCAGGAAAATCAAAATGATCCTATTTGGATCATGCAAGAAGGGGAAGATTCTAAAGAATTTCACAATAAAATTGCAGACCACCCAATGCTTGTTCTCAAGAAAAACCAAATCCCCAAGGTTCTAATCCCTTTGGAAATACTTTTTAATCAAGATGACATCCCTTCTAAAACTACTCTACAACCCCAACCAGAAGAGGTTGAAGATTGCAATATAGGAATTGAAGATAACCCCTGAATGGTTAAACTATCCAAATATTTATCAACAGAAAACAAAAACAAAAACAAATACACGGAGCTGTTAAGAAAATATAAAGATGTTTTCGCATGGTCGTACGAAGAATTGAAAACATATGACACTTCTGTAATTGAACATAAAATACCTCTCAAAACGGGTGTCAAACCTTTTAAACAAAAACTCCAACAATTTAACCCTATTTTATTACCTGTTATCGAGCGAGAAGTTAAAAAAATTATTGACGCTAAGATAATTGTACCCCTAAGATATTCTGATTGGGTGGCTAATCTGGTCCCAGTTAGAAAGAAAAATGGGGAAATCAGATTATGTGTTGATTTCAGGAATCTTAATAAATCTTCTCTTAAAGATAATTATCCTCTACCTAAAATGGACCATGTTCTTGAAAAAGTAGTAGGGGCTAATAGAATGTCAATGATTGACAGATTTTCAGGTTATAATCAAATTGCCGTCAGTGATCTTGATAAAAAAAAAATCGCATTTACCACTCCTTAGGGCACGTTTATGTACGATAAAATGCCGTTTGGATTAATGACTGCAGGAGCTACTTTTCAATGCGCAATGGATATTGCTTTCGTCGACGAACGAGACAAGTTTGTAGTCATCTATTTGGATGATCTTACTGTATTTTCAAAATCGGATGAAGACCATATGATTCATCTCAAACAAACGTTTGAAAAATGCCGCAGGTTTGGTCTATCCTTAAATCCTAAAAAGTCTCATTTCACTATGCAAGAAGGCAAGCTGTTGGGTCACATCGTATCCCGAAATGGAATCAGGATTGACCCTAAAAGAGTAGAGGCTATAGGTACAATAGCTATTCCTAGGAATGTGAAAGAAATTCAATCATTTTTAGGAAAAATAAATTTCTTGAGAAGATTTATTCCTAACTTCGCTGAAATTGTTAAATTGATTACATATATACTCAGAAAAAACAGTGAAGTAAAATGGACAGCAGAATCTAAGGCATCCTTTGCCCATATTAAGAAGGTTATAAGTAAGGCACCAGTGCTAGCGAGCCCAGATTATCTCAAATATTTTCTTATTTTTTCATTTTCCTCTGAACACACGCTTGCTACTGTACTCCTTTAGAAGAACGAAGAAGGTTTCGAGCAACCAATAGCCTTCTTTAGCAAAAGTCTTCGAGATGCTGAACTCAAATATAATATAATGGAAAAATAAGCATATGCTATGGTAAAAGCATTGAAAGCTTTCAGAACTTACATTTTATACTCTAAAGTGATTGCATATGTACCCACTAGTGCTATAAAAGATATCTTGGTTCAAGCAGACAATGATGGTAAAAGAGGAAGATGGCTTGAAAAAATTCAAGAGTTCGTCTTGGAGGTTAAACCGACCAAATTGATAAAGGGACAGGGTTTAGCTAAAATTTTAGCTGAATCCAATTTCAGGGCTCTTGGGATAAACAGTTCTCAGGAAGAAGAAGGATGGGTAGACGTGAATGAACTTGAGGACCAAATGGTTGAAAACAGGATCGAGGAGAAATTTGCGTCGTCGAATTGGTACAAGGACATAGTAGCATACTTATTAACTTTGAAATGTCCAACTGACTTGTCTCCATCCAAAGCCAGAACGCTAAAATTACATGCAGTTAAATGCTGTATTTCCAAAAAACGATTATACTTGAAAGACCCTCTTGGTTTCCTCTTAGTCTGTCTGGTCGAATCAGAAACAGAAGAAGTTATTGGTCAATTCCATGAAGGAGTCTGTGGAGGACACCACACTTGGAGAGATACGACATATAAAATCCTGAGGGCTGGTTATTACTGGCCTAAAATTTTCCCAGATGTCAATGCTAAGGTACGAGCTTGCAGTCCCTGCCAATTTTTTGCAGGAAAACATAAGCTACCAGCGATGCCATTAGTGCCAGTCAAGACAGAAGCTCATTTTTAGCAATGGGGAATTGACTTCATAGGTGAGATTAATCCTCATTCAAGTGCCCAACATAGATGGATTCTGACCGCTACAGACTATTTCACTAAATGGGTGGAAGCTATCCCAACAAGGAAGGCCACTGATTCAGTAGTTATAGACTTCTTAGAAAAAAATATCTTGTCTAGGTTCAGTTGTCCTAGAAAGATAGTCACAGACAATGTGCAAGCTTTTAAGTCTATGGCAATGGTCAGTTTTTGCCAGAAATATAATATTGTGTTGGTTCATTCCACAACATACTACCCGCAGGGAAATGGTCTGGCAGAATCTTCAAATAAGAGCTTGATCAGTATAATAAAAAAAGTGTTAAATGAAAATAAAAAATCTTGGCATTTACATTTAAAATATTCTCTATGGGCAAATCGAATAGGCACAAAAAAGTCTATCGATACTTCTCCTTTTCAAATGGTATATGGAACAGATGTAGTGTTGCCCATAAATCTAGCACTTCCTGTGATGAAACTATGGCAAGACGAGAAGGAAGAACCAAACCCTCTCACAAGAAGGATAAATCAACTGATTGAAGTTCAGCAGCACAGGGCTGTAGTGGATGAAAAGTTGCAGAAGTACCAGGATGACATGAAGATATTATTTGATCGTAAAGCCAAGGATAGGAACTTTCTCCCAAGGGATCTGGGTTTGAGGTGGGATGCTCGAAAAGAGGATTCAGGAAAAAATGGTAAATTCGATCATATTTGGTTTGGACCATTTAAGGTAGCATCTTTTGAAGGAAAAAATTCATTTCTGCTTGAAAATTTGGATGGTAAGATTTTAAATGCCCCTGTTAATGGGCGTTTTTTAAAGCATTATATGGAATAATAAATTTACAGAAAATTTCATTGTATATACCGTCTTGTTTTTATTTTTATTTTTTGAAAATCCATTCTCAGTTTGTAAATAAATAAAAATAAAATAAAAATTAGTTATATTTTTATCCTAATATATATATATATATATATATATATATATATATATATATATAAGAATAAAAGAGTCCAAAGAGTTATTTTTGTAATCATAACCTAGGTTTTCTGGCTTACAGATTGTTGAACATATCCTTTTATACCCTCGATACTATCTTTCACATTTTCAGACTTTCTCATCAAAGTAGGAGAGATTATGTATTAACCTTGAAAATCAACAAATGATTAAATTCAGTAAGTCCAGTTTTCATAGTTCTTATTCTCTGACTAAAAGTGGTTATGTTTGGGTTGATTCTGACTCTCTTAGGTTTCTTAATTGTTTGTCTGAGAATTTAAGCTTGCTCAAAAGAAAACCCCTGAAAATAATCTTTCTCTTTTTCTCTATAGACTGAGGAGTTTTGAAAGTTGAGAAAAATTGGTCTAGAATAATCAAAACAGGTTGACAAACCTCTCTTATAAATTTTTACACAGATAACCACCCCTG
>JASDQU010190948.1:0-20147 GCA_032191745.1 Picea mariana
CAGGGAGAAACTGAGTTCCTGCTCAGTTTAAGTTGGTCTTCAAGAATGAAGATGAAGATGAGAAATTTTCCAGGTCCAAGAAGGTTCAGAGTCCAGCATATACAATAGTGGTGGATTTGTTGAGATCAGTCTCCAAGTGGGATATTGTTGGTTATGGAGCCTGATTGTCTTCCTGATTTAAAGGTCTTTTACTTTCAGCCGTGTTTATACCCCATGAATTATTTACACCCCAGAAGTATGTACACTCTTCCATGCGGGGGAGTACGAAGGGGGGGTACCCCCTCTGTGGGGTCCGAGGGGGCTATCCCCTCGACTAGGGGGTCTGGGGGCAAGCAGGCCCCTAGTAGGGGTTCAGAGGCAAAGCCCCCGAAGGAAAAATTGCCTTGTAAATGTATATTGTAATTTCATTGTAAATCTAGACTGTTCATTATAAGGTCGCAAATCTAACGATAGAGATTATGTTAGGGTTTTTTTCCCTAGAAGGCAACGCTCTTTTATGAGGGAAATATATTGCAGCAATGGTTGATGGTGAATATTGTATTCTGAGATAGGAGACTGTGAGAGAAAGAAGAGGAAGTTACAATGGGTTTGTTGTAGGTTGTATCCCTTCATATGATGAATAATAATAAAGGAAGGACCTAGCAATTTCTCTGGTGGACGTAGCCCACACTGCATGAATTGCGTAAATCTGTGTCTCTATTGTATTGTGTATCTTCTGTGTTTTGTTTCTACATTTGTTTTATTTTATTGCTCCACGGTCCTATTTTCTAGCATTACTAATGATGTTGCCATTATAAGATCACCCTCATTCTCCTTGTCTTCATCATCCACCGCGATGACAAACTTGCCTTGGCGAATGGATTCTATAGCATCAAGGATGGACCAGAACCCCTTTGATGGGAAATCAAGATCGACATCATCTTCAGTAATGAAAACTTGATTATCAGTTTCAGTGGTGATCTTCGCTGTCACAGTCTCGAATGCAATTGCGTCTGTCTCTATGCCTTGGCGCTCAGCGTTGATGTGTAAATGTAGTTTCGACCTCGTAACCGGAAAAATGACAATTTCTTTGCACAGAAAATGAAAAACACCAAAAACCCATTATCAATAGACTTATGACTGAGTTTGACCTGATGACTTGGCTTTTTCAGGAAGGGCAGGCTTAAAGTAGTAATTGAAGAAAATCCATGCGCCCCATATGCTATCCCCCTGACCTGGCACACTTCTTTCCCACTTTAGAGAGACTCTGGAGCCCTTCTGGCTCCTAGATATGGGATTATCTCCACAACAATGAACTTTGACAAGACCATGTGTAACAATATTTCACCAAGATACTCTCACCCTGTTGATATTAGTGAAAGGAAAGCTTACCATAATCAAATACCCTTTGTCGTACTCATAAATAGTCTTTGTTGCTGTAACAGGTCCACATGAATGTCTCATCACTTCTAAAAAATCATTCGACCAAGATGGTGTATGATCCTGAATTTGAATTTCAGGGTCTTGGTTTCTTTCAAAAGGTGAAGACGTGGGAAAACAGTATTTTTCCTCGTTGTCCAAAGAACACATATCTTATCGATGAGGAGTGGACAGGTATAGTGCTTGGAATTTGTGTTGGACTTCGTGTGTCAACTTGTGATTTGGGCTTATGGCTTGGACCCGTGGGTCCTTATACTTTTGGTTAAAAAAGGAAAACCTAAGAGGTAGGTTAGGTAAAAAACAAATTGTAAATGCATATAGAACTTGAAATATGAATAGACTTAGGTATAGGGCATAGGTATGGATTAAGGCCTTAGGTCACTTTGCACACACCACTCTTGTTTTGATAATTTTTTATGAAAACTTAATAAAAAATAGGAACACATCCAAATCAAAAATCTCGGGCAGGATTGATCATGTTTTGATTTTGCAAGTCAATATGGCAGATCTAAAAGACCTTCTGGGAAATGATGAGGTATATCAAGGTTCGATGGAAGATTCAGAACTCATGACAAATGGCCAAAAGACCAAAACTTTGACAAAATTTAATGTAAATATGCTCAAAACACTTTCAAATATTGAAGACAAATTTGAGTGCTAACATCTGGCTCCAACTGGGATGGATACCTCCCTGTGAGGTTTCCAAGAACCTAGCAGACCATGTGCCTTGTTCATTGGGCTATGGAGTCATCTAGCCTGTGCAACTGATCCCTTGCAGTATGTGCCTTGTCTGTTGGGCTATGGAGTCATCTGGCCTGTGCCACTGATCTTCGGAAACCTGTAGCCTGTTCTTCTTATTCATTGAAATCAACAATTGAAACTAATCTATCTACTCATATGAAGAGATTATTCTCCTATCTACCCCTACACTAACCAATAGAGGTAGATTTATCAAGTAAAATCGAATTTCCAATGCATCCATCTCAGAAATTGATTTACTGAACTTGTTCTTGATTTTGACCTGAAAAATGATGGAATACATAGCCAATAGAAAAGTAGTTTGAGCTGATGACAAAGCCAATTTTCATTTGACCAAAATACTTTAACATATATGTTGTTCATGGATTCCAAATAGTTTGAGATAGGGTCATTAAAACCATAAAAGAATACCTCTTTGAACTACTGATTCAACTGAAAATGGAAGTGATGCTGGATGCCTTCAATGTTGAATATGGACTGTTGATCTGAACTTTTCTGCTCCTCTTCGTATATGTTGTAATATTTCTTTGTCTACAAGCCAGAAAATTGAGAGCTTCCCTCATCATCTATTGCAGATCCAACACTTTCACCTACTGATTTGTCAATCTGCTCATCACCTTTAAAGTTTTCAGAGGAAAAAATTTGATCTTCATGAAAACCGTCTTTAATAGATGCATTTAGTACAATGTCAAAAGAATCACTACGGTTATCATCCTAAAGATCACCCATCTCTTGATCATGGTGAGAGATATCTTCTGCTGCAACAAAATCTTCATGAATGTTTGGATATTTATTCAATAAATAAAACTCATGACAACATTCGGGATATCGAAAGTCAGCTGAAAATATGCCTTTACAAAACACATGGAAGGCAACATGAAGCTTTTCCAAAGAGCTGACACTTGCGCTACGCAGATACCGGTACCAATCACGAGCAATCCCTTCTAATGAAAAACAGAATAGTTGGATCTGAACATCTTCATGCACTACTTGCAACCAATGCATGCAATCATGAAAATCCAACAAATGTTCAGTTAGCACTTCTCACTCTTCTCCTCAAAATCTAGGAAGACTGTTCTCCCATTCATCTCTACTAGGCACTGGATGAGGAAAACTAGAAATACTTAAAAAAACACAGAATGCATACCTCTTTGCTAAGATACTGTTCATGTCATACCAATGGAGTCACCAAAATATCCGTCCTTCATGGAGTCGCCAAATAGATAATTACAACCGAATGATGTCCAAGATTTATCTATCATCAAAGTTGGATCTATGCCATCTCCCAAGGAAGCTGAGCTTCAATCTCTTCTCCCCAACAATGATGCCAATTTGTTATCACTCCAAGAAACTCTTCAAGGTTGTAGGTCAAAGATGCTTGGTAACTTAAATTAAACTTGTTTTTGTATTTTGTATGTGTGTATCAATGGGATAACTCAATTATAGTATGGTATTCAGATAGTCAAAATGAGAATCAAATGAACCAATGCTCTCAAGGATAAATAATCAGCTGATAGCTTTTAAGTGGGTGAGAAAACGATGCTTATAAACCAAATACAAATGTAGGGTTTAATAAACAATGATAAGAAACTACTAATCAAGTTAAGAGCTAACTAATGAGATCACATTCATCTACAACTAAAACAACTTGAATAAGAGTACAGAAGGAAAGGTGAGAATATGACATCAATAGAGAGAGAAAACTGTGNATTTGTATTATCATACTGAAAAGTTTGTTTACAATAAGTATTTTCTGTATCCAAAATCAAACCCTTGTTCATCAACAGTTTGTGGCTTTATAGCCTTTACAACAGATCTCAGATCCTAGAAAACTAGATCTGGATTTCTAAAGATAGAAAACATAATACAAGACTAAATACAATAGCATAACTAAAGATCTAGTTTATATGAATCAAATTGTCTTCAAAAGGTCTTTGACATCTGGTCTTTATCATTGATGTGGCTCTGATGTGTCTTTAATGTGTCAATGATGGGAAAGACACATGTCTTCAGTGGCTGAAATATTTTACCAACTGTGAGAAAATTTTTAGCTGACCATGTGAGCATTTACCCGATATATTTCCACAAAATCTTGAAATCACATGCTTCAAAATTTGGTGATTAATTCTTTGATACCATCTTATACTTTAAATGACCCAAAGATTTCTCTGTTCGATCTCAACTCTTCAAAATTCTCATTCTGCAGTTTCACCAGCTATTTCGCCTTAGGATTTGCTAATTAGCTGATGAAAGCTCTGCTTTTAAACAACTAATTGGTTATAATTTCGCCTTCCGTGCTGGTGAAAGCTCTATTTTATCTTTGAGAAGAAAATTATGCAGAGTAGCAATGATGCTGCATAGAGTGTTAGATTCTTCAATTGGACACCTGACATTCTGTTCCAAATGACATTTGACGAATGCATTCTCTTTATGACATGTGCCTAATGTGATGGATATCTTTTCTTTGTCTGATATATATGCATTTCTCTGACCTGTCAAATGTCCCAGAACACGAGTTATCCCCAATCATAGGGAATTTGTGTCTGTATTTGTCAAATCTCTGCATGATACATTTGTAACATTTGCAACATTTGACAACTGACACTTGTAACCAATTGAACACCTTCACATAAAGTTAGGATCGAAATCTTAACACCTATGAGTTTAAACTTATTAGCTCGGCGTGAGACACCCCAATATTTGCAAACAACTGGATGTCAAAAACTGCTCCTAAGAGTATGATCTTGTGGCACTAGCGATTTTGGCAGATGACACCTTAACTGTATAGCTTAATTCATAACTCAAACTATGACATAATTCATGTCTTACCAACTTCTCACGTTTCCTCTTGTACCTAACAAGATCTGCAATAGATATAAGTGGTAAATTATGCTCCTTTGCAAATTTTCACAACCTTGGTAAGCGAGCCATTGAACCATCATCATCAACTTTCTCACAAAGAACCGCTATAGGATTTAATCCTGCCAATGTTTCCAGATCAACAGATGCTTCTGTATGACCAACTCTCTTAAAATCACTAGGTTTAGAATCTGGAGATGCAAGGGCCAAAATTGTATTCGCCCTGTCCATTGCTGATACCCCGGTAGTTGTACCTTCTTTTGTGTTCACAAATATTGTAAATGCAGTAAGAATCTTCTCTTCATTTTCTTTGTCCAGTACCATAAGTGGCAATTAAAGCCTTTTTAGGTCTTCTTCCTTCATTGCAACACATACAATCCCAGTACCATGCCTCACAATGAAGACCATTGCCTCAGGGGTTACTAATGATGCTGCCATTATAAGATCCCCCTCATTCTCCTCATCTTCATCATCCACCATGATGACAACCTTGCCTTGGTGAATGGATTCTATAGCATCATGGATGGACCAGAACCGCTTTGATGGGAAATCAAGATCAGCATCATCTTCACTAATGAAAACTTGATTATCAGTTTCAGTGGTGATCTCTGCTATCACAGTACCGAATGCAATTACGTCTGTCTCTATGCCTTGGTGCTCAGCGTTGATGTGTAAATGTATTTGCGATCTCGTAACCGGAAAAATGACAATTTCTGTGCACAGAAAATGAAAAACACCAAAACCCCATTATCAATAGTCTTATGACTGAGTTTGACCCGATGACTAGGCTTTTTCAAGAAGGGCAGACTTAAAGTAGTAATTGAAGAAAAACCATGCACCCCATATGCTATCCCCCCGCCTGGCACACTTCTTTCCCACTTTGGAGAGACTTTGGAGCCCTTCTAGCTCCTACATATGGGACCCCAAACCGTCATCCAAAATGTGAGAAGAATCATTTGGCCAAAATGGTAGAGGGATTATCTCCACAAAAATGAACTTTGACAAGACCATGTGTAACAATATTTCACCAAGATACTCTAACCCTGTTGATATCAGTGAAAGGAAAGATTACCATAATTAAATACCCTTTTTCATACTTATAAATAGTCTTTGTTGCTGTAACAGGTCCACATGAATGTCTCATCACTCCTGAAAAATCATTTGACCAAGATGGTGTATGATCCCAAATTTGAATTTCAAGGTCTTGGTTTCTTGCAAAAGGTGAAGATGTGGGAAAACAATATTCATCCTCGTTGTCCAAAGAATACATATCTTATCGACGAGGAGTGGACAGGTATAGTGCTTGGCATTTGCGCTGGACTTCGTGTGTCGACTTGTGAGTTGGGCTTATGGCTTGGACCTGTGGGTCCTTATACTTTTGGTTAAGAAAGGAAAACCCAAGAGGTAGGTTAGGCAAAAAACAAATTGCAAATGCATATATAACTTGAAATATGAATAGACTTAGGTATAGGGCATAGGTATGGATTAAGGCCTTAGGTCACTTTGCACACACCACTCTTGTTTTGATAATTTTTTACGAAAACTTAATAAAAACTAGGAACACATCCAAATAAAAAATCTTGGGCAAGATTGATCATGTTTTGATTTTGCAGGTCAATATGGAAGATCCAAAAGACCTTCTGGGAAATGATGAGGTATATCAAGGTTCGATGGAATATTCAGAGCTCATGACAAATGGCCAAAAGACCAAAACTTTGACAAAATTTAATGTAAATATGCTCAAAACACTTTCAAATATTGAAGACAAATTTGAGTGCTAACAAAAGGCATAAAGAAATAAATGAAGAAAGATGTGAAGAACCACATAAAGAAAGATGGGAGGAAAGAATACATGAAAAAGGGTGAAGGTTCAGAAACACTAGATGAATAAGATATTCTCCTCTTGACCTGCGAGGTGAACAACACGAGCTCCCAATCCTTCCTAAAGGTACTTTGAGAGAATTTTTTGGAGATGTAATAATTGATCTTAAAAGACATGTTGATCTATTCCTGGATGTTTGCAATTTTAATCTTGTGGAATATGATGATGTAATGGTAAGGTTGTTTCTCCAAACCTTATCGGGCCAAGCCTATGAATGGTATACAACATTTCTCACCAAATCAATTGGCTCATTTGATGCTCTCAAAAGCATTTTCCTAACTATGTTCACCCCCCCAGTTGTGTATCATACACGTCTCACTAATTTCACTCATATTTTTTTAAATAAGAATGAGAGAATACGAGATATGAATCTCAGATTCATTAAAACTCTGAGCAAAATTCCTAAATATAAAAGGCCAAATGATCCAGTGATACTTGGTTGTTATAAAAATTCCATTTCACCTAATGTAAAGTTCACTATTATAACATCCCAAATGGATACTCTAGAGGAATAAATGATTAAATCTACATAAATGGAAGAAATCATGATTGAAACGGGTGTTGACCCTGATATTATCCTTAGAAAAGTAAAAAGTCAGATGAGTAATCTAAATATAAATGATCAAGGAGCTTCTAGTGAAAAAAGGAATGAAGAGAAAAGAATGCGACCAAGTCAAAACCATATCACCGGTGGAGGATTTTTCAAGGGAACTATACCGAATGTGAAAACAGACCCTGTGGCAGCCCAAGAGACTAAGAAAAGGATCAAAATTGCACATATTAATAGAACAATTAGAAATATGCAAAATGAAATAACCATATTGAGAAGGAACAATAATTACATACCAAATCCAAGGATGTTGGTCCCAGAACAAAGAAGGAACCCTCCTCAAGAGAAGAGAGTGAGGTTTGAGAATGATGATAATCAACAAATATAGAGGGTCCCCAGATAGCCAATTCCAAATGCAACAGTTCTTGATGAACCATATATCGAACATATAGTTGAATAAGAAAATGATTATGTATAAGAGGAATTTTTTTAACCTGTATTGACAAATGGATGCGACATGTCCATGTATATATTTGAAGAAGGAAAATATGATCTTGACTCGCAAGAGAAAATTTACCAAACATGGGCATTTCTAAATAAGTCCAAAAGTAAAGATAATTCTGAAAAAGACAAAGAAAAAAATAAAGAAAAGGACAATGAGAAAGAGAGCAATAAAAATGTGATAAGCAACACCGGATCTAAGAAGCAACATCAGATATCAAGCCCCCCACTGATGAAATATAATGTGGTTGAAGATCTGAGTAAGTTGAGGATTAATCTTCCTTTCATAGAAGTGGTGAAGATTCCCCAACAAAGGGAAAATATTTTGAAGTTCTTAGATGATCCATCTGGAAGAATTGAAGCAGTTGCAGTAAGCCCAAAACAAAGTCAAAGTAAATCAACAATCAAGTTGAGAGGCAAAGTCCCACACTTCTATATTTCGATAGAAAACCATGATGTTGCACTCCATAATTGTTTAGTTGATACTGACACGCCAAACTATATCATGCCCTTGGAAGTAATGAAGGCGTTGGGTATGATTTGCACTAGATACTATGAGACATGTGAAATAATTTATGCCATATATTCCAAACAGGTGCCAGCTTATGAAGAAATTAAATATTTTTATTCTTGGATCATTGTTGCTCCTCATATTATTAATTTTTTTAATATTGTGGTGGTCGATCTTCCTCCTGCGTATGGATTTGTCCTCGAAATCAATTGGTCATCCATGATCAGAGGCTATATAATGAATGATGGAAGCTGCATGATGTTTCCAGATAAGGACAGATAAATTATCAAGGTTCCTCGTGAACCTAGGAGATCGTTTTCTTTCAAAAAGAAAGGCAATGAGATTATGGAAGATTATATAGATGTTGGTATTGGAAATTATGCCATCTTGGATATGGAGAAAATCGAGGATATTGAAATTGACGACAATAATTATGCGGGCTATTGGAGGATTTCATTTGATGGAGCTTGTTCAAGCTCTAGAACCAGAGTTGGAATTGTTATTAAAATCCCCGAAAATATTGTGTGCCCACATGCTATCAGACTTGAGTTTTCTTACATGAATAATGAAGCAGAATACGGGGCCTTGATTCAAGGAATGATCCTTGCACAAGAAATGAATATCGAACATTTGGTCGTGACTGGTGACTCTAAGTTAGTAATAAATCAAGTCACTTAGAAATATAAGATAAATAAGGAAAGTCTTAAATTATATTTCAAAATAGTAAATGAATTAGCATTGGAGGCTTCATTGTCAAACCTAGATGATGTCCAAAGTGAAACATCTTTTCAGGTGAAAATAATCTTTCTACCTTCTATACCTGATAATCAGGAGTATCTTCAAGTATTTGAGAATGATGAAGACCCAGAAAATTTTCTAGTGCATCAAAATGAATATGAAGATAATGACACTATTGTTGTGCCGAAGAATTGTGTTCAATCTGAATCTATTTTCACAAGAGATGATCATGCCAAAAATCTCTTGGAAGAAGTATCAATCCGAAAATTTCAAGAAAAGAGAAAGGCCAATATCGGGACTGATAGTTCCCCAAAGTATATAAACTTGGGAGTTGATTATACAACCGATGAAGTTGACCAATATGTCACACTCTTTAAAGAATATCTTGATGTGTTTACATGGAGTTATGATGATTTAAAGGCATATGATAAAACAATATTTCAGCAAATCATCCCAATAAGAGAAGGAGAAAAACCTATCAAGCAGAAGATAAGGATGATGAACCCCATGTTGAAACCATTGGTGAAGATTGAGTTGGAAAATGTGAAGAAAGTCATAATAGTATATCCCATCAAGCATTCTGACTAGATTTCAAATCCGGTGGTTGTGAGAAAGAAAACCAGGGATATTCGGATGTGTGTGGACTTCAGGGATCTTAATAAATCAAGTGTAAAGGACAATTATCCTCTTCCTAACATGGAATTCCTTCTCCAACAAGTCACTGGATCTACTTGTATGTCCATGTTAGATGGTTTTTTCGTATATAATCAAGTTTTGGTTGTAGAGGAAGATAGACCAAAGACAACTTTCATAATGCCTTGGGAGACATATGAATATGCTTAGATGCCCTTTGTTCTAAAGAATGTTGGGGCTACGTTCTAGAGGGCTATGGATCATGCCTTTGAGGGTTTGATAAGAAAATTCATGGTGGACTACCAATATGATTTGAAAGTCCATTCAAAAACAAGAAATGAGCATATTCATCACTTGAGGAAGGTCTTTGAAAGATGTAGATTGTATGGATTTTATTTGAATCCAAAGAAATGCTTGTTTGTTGTGACTAAAGGAAAATTATTGGGGAACATTGTGTGCAAAGAAGGAATCTATATTGATCCATAGAGGGTTAAAGATATAAATTAAGTCAACCCTCCATCATCCAAGAAAGGAGTCCAATCATTTTTTTGAAATATTAACTTTGTACGGAGATTTGTCCTTGATTCTGCAAGTATTGTAAAACCGATTAACTCATTGTTGAAAATGGATCAAAGGTTTGAATGGAATTCAAATACACATGAAGCCTTTAGTAACATAAAAAAGGAAACCACCACAACCCCATTCCTCATTAGTCCAAACTTCCAAAGTGACATCATCATTTATTCATTTTCAATATAAACTGTTGTGGCATATGTTCTCACTCAAATCAATGCCAAGGGTGAAGAACTACTAATTAGTTTCTTGAGCAAGACCCTTCATGATTATGAATTAAGATATTTGGAATTGGAGAAACAAGCCATGTCTCTTGTAAAGGAAGTAGCACACTTTCAGACTTACATATTAAATTCTCATGTCATTGCATATGTTCCATCCTCTCCTGTTAAGATGCTTTTAAATCAACAATTGAGAGAAGGGAAATGGGAAAATTGGCTGGCGAAGATTCAAGAGTATGAAATTGAAATTAATCCTTTAAAATTAGTCAAAGGGAAAGGGTTGTGAAATTTAATTTTGAACGGTCATTCTTTGAACGAAGTAGTTTCGGTTTCAATTGGAAAACCTATATCTGGTTCTGAATGGTATAAATGTATTGTGTTTTATTTAAATTCTGGACAATTCCCTGTCACCATGACTCCAAAGGAAAGAAGATAATTAAAGATGAAATAAAGTCAGTATGTATTGGTTGCTGATGTATTATTTATAAGAAATTATGATGAAATGTTGTTAAGGTGTGTTGATGAAAAGAAAGCCCAAGAATTAGTGCAAGAATTTCATGGAGGTATATGTGGGGGACATTTTGCACCCACTACTACAACACATAAAATAATAAGAGATGGTTTTTATTGGCCATAATTTTTCAAGGACTCATATTCTATGATAAGAAAATGTATATCTTGTCAGCAATTTTTAGGGAAGATGAAAAGATCTGCAATGCCATTACAATCCATATCTGTAGAACAAACATTCTCTCAACGGGGATTGGACGTCATTGAACCAATAAATCCAAAGTCAATTAAAGGAAGTATATACATCCTCACTACTATATATTATTTCACGAAGTGGAAAGAAGTAGCATTAAAAAGGGTTGAATACGAAGAATTGATTAAGTTTCTCAAAGATAATATATTGTCAAGATTTTGTGTTCCATAAAAGTTCATTACTGACAATGGTTCAATTTTCACCAGGTCAAAATTTATAGAATTTTGTGGAGAATACGACATCGTCATGGGACAATCCTAAAAATATTATCCACAAGGGAATGGTATTGTTGAATCTACCAATAAGACACTCATTCATATTTTAAAGAAAACTATCAATCAGAAAAAGAAGAATTCGAATTTGAAATTGATGGACGCTTTGTGGGCGAGCATAATGACTCTGAAAGACAGCACTGGGATGTATCTATATATGTTGGTTTACGGGAAGGAAGGAAAAATTCTAATCAGCCTCGAACTAAATTCCTTGACGTATGTAGTTAACACAAAATACGTTGAAGATATTACTCTTATGCATAGAAAATCTCATAGGCAACAGAGTGTCAAAAACTATTTTGATCAGAATGCAACAATAAAAAAATTTCAAAATGGTGAACTGGTGTTACTCTGGAACAAAGATAAGGAAAATTCTTCAATGCATGCAAAATTTGAAGCACTTTGGATCAGGCCATACATCATTGAAAAAATCATGGTTTCAATTCATATATGCTCAAAGATATGAAGGGGAAATTATTAATGTTTCTTGCTAATGGGAAAGACCTAAAAATATTTTTCTCCTGAAATTATCTCATCTCCTTGTACATAGCTTTCATTTATTTTGTACATCCTTACTGTTCCGACTCCATATCCAAAAGGATAAAACATCTGGTCATGAAGATTCTGGATTCTTGACAACTCGTAGGGGGTTATCATCGCACAATTGGAGCCAGTTGTTTAACTCCTTTCATGATTTTCTATTAACCCTCCGTTATTATATTTTCCCACCTCTTTTAACACCCTTTCTTCCCCCCTTCTATTTTTTCCCTTTTCCCATTTTATTTTATCCCCTCTTTTTCTCTTTCTTGGTTACTATACTTAATCATTTTCACATTTGTTAACCTTCAGACCTATGGACTTTCGCACTTGTATTCTCCTCCATTCACCTAAGCATAAGTACGCTCATCCCTTAGAAATTATTTTATGTCTCAAACTTTCATAATTTTGGACTTGCGGACCTACATGATACACTTTCACTCTCCATTGTTTGCCCGACACTTTTTGTTACTTAGCCATTCCATACTTTCAGACTTGTGGACCTTCAGACTTGCATATCTCCCTTTTCATACTAGTCGCCAACTCCGATGCCCCGCTATTACCCATCCCTTTAGATTGTGAGATGCCACATTTATTGTTGTTCCTACGGACCCAACTACCAAATTTATTATTGAGGTGGTCGTTCATTAGTAATGTTGTTACTGAGGCTACTAATAGTTATTTTGAGTTAATGTTTTCGTACACGAAATCTAACTCAATCCATTTCACTGTGGAAAAATAATAGCTCAATAAAATCTAGAAAGCTTCATTGGGACAACCATGAGAAATAAATCGTTCTGTGGGGATACCCTAAACCTCTTTTCTAGAGAAGATCAAAATTATCATTGGTCGCGCTCTTACTAGTATTACGATAAAATGTTATATAGAGCAAACACCAAAGTATGGATGCTAGGAATAGTTATTTCCGGGTGTGTTCCAGAAGTCTTTGAGTGTAAGTACGCCGTCACCTGGTGTGTCGATAATCTCATTCAGAACAAAAGAGTTATTTCATTACACAATAGTTCTCCTATCTCGTTAGCACCTTCAATATTTAGGGAAATGTTGAAGTTACCAAAGCTGAACCTGGTATACAAAGGAGAGGAAGCGAGAAAATTCATGAAAATAAACAATAATGGATTGGAGCTTCTCCAGGAATATTTGCATGACCCTGCCACAATGCCTGAAGAAATATCAAGAATTCATTTGAACTCTTTAAAGGATCCATATAAGGAAATTTCCTGGTTATTTACTCAAATTGCTAGCCAAGATTCTTCGGAAATAATTCCTCAAATGGCATTGTACATATTACATTTTGTTGTGCATGAAAATGATATGTTCGACTCGGTGAAGATAATATCAAATGAAATCATTGCATAGCTCAGTAATTTCAAGTCTGATAAAATATTTTACATGTCTTCTTATTTGATATTTTCCATTACATATTCTCATACTTTTGAGGGATTAAACATTGCCCGGAGAATTAAAATAAAATTTGACCATGTAACTATGTGGTACCAAGATTTATGGAAGCAAAGGGTCGGCCATCATTTTCATGAGGTGTATTCAGATTTCATATCTAAATTCAAGAAATTATTGTTTGGGGAAGACACTTCCCGATTTTGTTGTTGGAATCTACATCTTTTCTGAAGGGAAGAGGAGTTCTGGAAAAAATGGAAAATTATAATATTATCATGGTTTTCTGCTCTATTGAGAAACCCATTTTCCTTCCTTATTATATATCTGATAAATTATTTGTCATTGAAATATCCTGACAATATCAATCCTGGTTTCATATATTGTTTGAGAAAAATAAAAATCAGTTCATACCTCTTCCATGGAAATTTGGCGAGATTCTTCTCCGAGTAATCTCCAAAATTGATGAATATGATGCTTATTTCAAGAAATCCGACCTAAAATTCACAGAATAAATCAAGGGTTTTGACCCAAACCACCTTTTTACAATCAATTTCTTTTAGTTGGGCTTGGCCTTGCTTTTTTAAAATCAACCATTATTAAATAATAAGAAAATGGCAGTTACCATCCGAGTGACCAAGAAGCCAACATAAATTCAGAAGACATAGAAACTGTTATAGGCACAACAAAGCATAATAAAGAAAGAGGTAGACCCTCGAATGACAAATTTTCTCAATCATCGGTTGTCTCTAGGAGGAATGCCTTGCCAAAGGCCAATCCACAACCAAGAACATCCCATGCAAGAAAAATCCAGAGAACTAAATTCGGGGATGATGAAGATAGGAACCCTCGTAAATGGAACCTAGAAAATCCCCACAAACTAAAGGTCAAAATAAAAATAATGAATTCACAGCAGGAAGGGGATGAGACACATGCTCATGAAGATGATTATTATTGTATAGCATGGACCTAGATGTGGATATTGAAAACATATCTTTTCCAGATGTTGAAGTATTAGCTCGAGAGAATGTACAACCTATCTCGACACTCATGATCCATGATGAACTTTTTTCTAATGAGGAGACAATTGCTGTACAAAATGCATCTTTTGATAAGGAGTCTAAAAAAATAGTTTTTGAAAGAACCACAAAAATTAAGAGTGGTAAGATACAGACCACCATTGAGACACGAGATGTGTTACCTTCAAAATTATCATCAATTCACGGATTTATAGGAGACGCCCTCGATGTTTCAGTCGCACACATGGAAGAAGAGAATGGCCAGTTAAAAGAAAGAATCAAAGAATTGGAGGAAACCCTCATGCCTCCACCTATTCTAGCTTCTCTTGTTTCCATTATTCATCCAGGAAAGGGTATTCAAGAAAACCCATAATCAATTTCGAGGGTCAAAAGAATTTTCAATTTAATCATGGCCACCTGACATTTTGTTGAACATAATATTAAAAAGAGGATGTCATTGATTCTAGAACTATGGGATATGGCAAAGAGTTTTGCCTCTCTTGATTTAAGAATTCAAAACACCAAGGAGTATTTAAATTCATACTTAAAAAATGATGAAGGGTTCTATATTGATGGAGTTGTGATGTTCACAATTGGAGTTGCGGAAATGATAGAGCAGGTGAGAAAACATCAAAATCTACCTTCTTTGAGCTGCATCAAACATTTGAAATATTGTTGGATAGAACAAATTAATGTATTAAAAGGTCTAACAGCCCAATTGAATGACTTATCAAGGAGGAAAACTGAAGCATACTTAAAAATCCTTGATTTGGACATTGTTGGAACTTCCATTGAAGTCCTCGACCCTAAGTATCTTTCAAACGCCATGCTCATGACTCGAAAGGATTTTGAAGAGAAGACTGAAGGACTAAAAAGGACATTGGATGAAAAAATCGACAATATGATGGAATTCACACATGATGACATTGATAGTTGGCTTGTCAAATATACAAATAAGAATGAAGACATTGAAAATATATTACAAAATTTGTCCTTTGATCTTATGGAAATTGAAAAGGAGCTATTTAATACTAAGATAAATAAATAAGTAATCGTTGCTCCATTAAGGGATTTCATTCAAGAATGGTTAAATACTTCAATCACTAAGATTTCTGAGATTCCATCATAGTAAGTTATGATTAGTAATCCAACTGCATCCAACAAGAATATAAAGGAAGCAACAACAAGTAGATAAACAAGAGATACCATCATAGTAAGTCCATACTGATCACATTCTTTTTTCCTTATCAATATTCATCCAGTTATTATTCTTCTCTAAATAAAAAAAGTTCAACTAAATTCTAATAACTTTCTTTTTTTCTTCTTTCCAGATTCTACTGCTCTTCATTCACCCACCTTCTTCTCTCTTTGTTCTACCTTCTTGTATATGTTTTATTTATGGTCCGCAGGAGCCCCAATCCTAGTCCTTTGGACAAAAACCTTTAAATTTCAAAGCATTGCAACAAACTTTATTATTTTTGAGAAATCCAAAGAGAACTCAATGAAGATCAATTTTGACTATTTTATAACTCCTAGCATGGAGTATAACGTATTTGAAATTGATTCATCATAATCTTGTTTTGAGCTATGCAAGTATTTACTCTATGAAAGTTCTCTTATGTGTTTGTACCATCTTCTTTTATTTTTATGTGTGATCATAAATATTTGTTTTCACTACAATGGATGTGAGGAAATTGTGTTTATTTTATGCAAATTTGTGATTTGTGAGATTCCTAGTCCTTTCTCAAGAATTCTTTAAAAATAAATCTTTTATCTTTTAGCATTTTTATCTTTTTTTGAGAATAATGATTGGACTATCTTAAGGTCCTATATTATTTTTGAATCTAAGGTTATTAATGAATACCAAAAGCTAAAGAGGATTAACACCTCTATAAAAACACATGAGGATTCATATCCTCGTGAGGTTGTTGTTTAGATCCTTGCAGATTCAAGCGTCAAGAGGGATTAGCCTCACAATGTGGGGAAATATAAGTAGGAACCAACTCACCAGAGTAGCTACGAGCCTCCTGAGATTGAATTGCTTCCCATGAATTGAAATGAATACAGAAAGGAGATGAAAAAACCTTTGAGACAGGGGAAATAGGAATGGAACCAAATACCACAAGGGGAACCACAAAATATTATAGAGAATGGGACAAGACCGAACCACTGGGAAAACAATTATTATTGGTGTTCACATCTAGAGGAACCCTTGAGGAGAGGAAACCTAGAGACTTGATACAAACATGATTTGAACCAATTTTCTCTCCTTTTTCCACGTCCACGACCTTCTCCTCCTCGTTTTCCACTACTGATTTCTTTCTCTTCCAAAATTTTTTAAAGAGAGGGAAATGGGACGAAGGATGCCTCTATTTAGCCTACAAGATCCCAACCTCATGGAACCCAAAACATCAAAAAGGTACACACCGATACTCTATATTTTTTCTCTAGGAGAAGCCACCGAACATGAGTTCAATCTCATTTAGCAGGCCCTCCCTCATATCAAATTCAATCTGAACCCAATCCCATCTCCTATCAGTATTTGTCTCCCATCCTCACTCACAGCTTGAATTTCCCTATATTGTTCTTGATATAAATGAGTACCTCTTCTTGACAAAAAACTAGAGGGATATTCGACAGTATTTCCCATACCTTCGACAGAGAAAGGGAATCACAGGTTAGATAAAATGATATTGCTTGTTCCTTTAAAACAAGTCCTGAAGGGCCCCATCCAAAAACCCGAATAAAAACCTCGATCAAATACGCTTTGTTATGAAAAATTAAACTAGAAAAATGGATGATATCCCAAAAGCCTCATCCATTTTTTTTCCATCCACATTTTCAGAGCCAAAGGGGAAATAGTTTTCCCACGGAACCTCCCCACTTCCATCCTTCCCAAAAAATCCATGATAGCCTTGATCTCTACATCATCTCCCACTACAATGTTTTTTCACTCCTTCCTCACCTTCCAACACCTCTACTTTTTGGTTCTTTGAACAAAGGGAAAACCTTTCCCCTTCTCTAGTTTAGGCTGCAAGGCATCAGTTGACTTTGGCTCCATTAACTTCAAGAAAACAACATGCAAGGGTGATGAATGAATTCTGGTAGGGGAACCCCCCATATCCAAGGGTTTCCTCATATCGTGTGAACCATTTTTCAAAGTATCCCTCGAAATTCTCTCGCCTCCCCAAATTGATTGTTTACCCGGCCTTGGAATAGCTTCTTGAGGATCAATATCCATTGACACATATGATGATCCCAACCCTGACATGTCAACTTCCCTCTTGATATTTTTCTGATCTAGATTTATTAAAACTCATAAATATGACAGAAACACGGAGATACAATAATACTCAATTTATATTAATGAATGAAATATGTAGGAACTGTAAAAATGCAGAGTGAAATGAACTCACTAGAATGGTGGTAGCTTATCTCTGAGAAGAGATGTGATGGATATGTGCATTCGCAAGGGGGTCATTATAATGTGGTCAAAATTCCTTTTATCATAAAGCATCAATGAGAAAACCCTAAATATCCAAAACCCTAACTCTAGAAGAGGAAATGCCAAAAATATTTTGGGCCTCGAAGTGGTTAGTTAATACATCAACTTCCCAGGCGCGTAACGTTTTCATATGATCTCCACTTGGGGTGCTTGGTATCCTATCGGAAAGGTCCAACCAATAAGTAAACATTCCAAACAACTTAGTAGATTCTTCCTTTAGCTATCAACTAGTTGTTGCTATGCCAAAAAATGTCATTTAAGGCCTCAAAATGGCCTCAGAAGTTTAGGACCCGAAAAAACCGTAGAAAACTACCAAGATGGAAACTATATCTCGAGCTAGTGGAATAGGTGGGTGGCCACTGATGTCCACCTAGATCATCTGTAGTGAGATGAAGTGCTTGTCAAAGGGGAAAAAATCATATGTACCCAATCCATCTGCATTGCAATCCATGACGTCATCTTCCATACGACTGCTACACATTACATTCAAACAATATTTAAATTTGTTAGATCTATACCCACAACATGGGAAACATGTCTACCACTTTCTAGATGCTTATGTGCTTAGCCCCTAGATCCAAAAGGCTTCACCTTCGCCCCTCCAAAGCCCCTCCAAAAGACATTGCTCAACATCACCCCCAACACTCCACCCATGATAAAAAACCCAGAGCTGCATTTCCAATCGATGAAGGATTACCACCATATGAGTTTCAAAATAAATAATCATCCATCCATGATAGAGCTCCACTAAGGTTTTTTCCACTATTAATTAACTTTTATTATAATTAATATTATTTTTAAACAACAAAATAATTTTGACATAATAATTTTACTCATATTACTTATTATATATTATTATGAGAAATAATAATATTAAAATGATATTTATTATAATATGTATAAATCATATTAAACATAAACATTTATATTAAAGTTATTTATAATATTATAAATTTTATATAATTATTATATTAATATTATATATCATATATTAAAAAAAAAATGCATATTATTTATATTTTAATATTATTATGTAATATTTATCAAATTTATTTATTAATTATTAAATAAATAAATAAAATAGTGTAAAACAAATCTATCTATAATTTTTAATTAAAGTTGAAAATAAATTTATGTAAATTTTTTTATGACAACGATGATGGTTAACATCCATTTAAAACCAAAATTAGTGCATAGAGCTTTAAAATGTCATATTAATATTTATGATTAATATCTATTTAAAACCAAAATTAATCTATGAAGCTTTAAAATGTCATATTAATATTTATAATTTAAATAATATAATATTTTATCTTATATAAATTTATATTAATATAATTTTTAATATTAATATTTATAATTTAAATAATATAATATTTTATCTTATATAAATTTATATTAATATAATTTTTAATATTAATTAATAATATATATATATTGATGAACATATAGTTAATATATATTATAGAAAAAAAATTATTAATTTATTAAATATACACTTATTAATATATATAAACACATTAATATGATTAATTATAATATTATTATGATTAATTATGGTTATATTCACCCTATGATGTTGTTTTTGAGTGATATACAAATGCAATTTACATTAATCAAATATTCATTAATATGAATATGATATAATGATCATGTACTTGTAATGTGAGGAGTGTTACTTGGTATAGCTTCATTTTGTAGCAAGACGTCCTATATATATATGTGAAGTGTGGAATAGGATTTGATGTTGGAATCTTATACTGTGATTTTATTTAAACGAAATATGTAATTATGAGTGTAAACTATTTACAAATAGTGAACCTAATCCTACGTTATTTATTTTGGATTTGGAATAATTTAACGAAATATGTAATTATGGGTGTAAACTATTTACAAATAGTGAACCTAATCCTACATTATTTATTTTGGATTTGGAATAATTTAAGAGTGCTCGTTTCTAATTATATAATTCTATCACATAAATACTTTTAT